>WSTW01000073.1:20801-44372 GCA_019632305.1 Tulasnella sp. 403
GATAGGGAAACGAAGCTTCGTCAACGTCGCACCTCTTTTGCGGCACCCCCGAATCCAGGCACCCGGCGCGGCGACGTAATCTGGGTCGATTCTCAGGCGGTTGGAATCCGGACCAAAGCCTTCCACTTCCCCTCTCGAGTCCTTCCGAAGTCGACACAAACGTCCTCCCACCAAGACCACCCCCGCATGTCCTTGTTTGGAGCTGGAGCGAGCTCGACATCGACGTCAAGCACGGCGAACGACCCCACCAAGGATGTCGAGCTGAGCAACCCGCCGGCAGATTCGATTTCGTGTCTGGCGTTCTCGCCGACCGCGGACTTTCTTGCGGTATCTTCTTGGGATAATAATGTGAGTGCTTGGTTTATGCGGAATGGGTTTTGGGTTGACGCGATATCCGTCCTTCGCTTCAACGCGCTTTTGGTGCGGTTTGTGTTCGGTTGTTGCGGTCATGTAGGTGCGCATCTACGAGGTGTCCGCGCAGACTGGACAAAGCGAGGGGAAAGCATTGTATAGTCATGAGGGACCCGCTTTAAGTGTTTGCTGGAGCAAGGCAAGCCTGTCGCACAGAAATAATTTCCGAATGTGCGAGCTTATTCAAAGTTATGCCGCATTTTTTTCTGTAGGATGGATCCAAGGTGTTCTCGGGAGGTGGAGATAAAGCTGCGCGGATGCTGGATGTTCAATCAGGCCAGAGCTCGCAGGTCGCGGCGCATGACGAGCCGATCAAGGCGGTCAAGTGGGTGGATGCTCAAGGCGGTATCCTTGCCACCGGAAGTTGGGACAAGACTCTCAAGGTTCGCTTGGCTGATCCCCCATTTTTGGAACATAATATGCTAACCTTTATTATTTTGGCATCAATACACAGTACTGGGATCTACGAAGTCCGACCCCCATCGCTTCTGTCACACTCCCTGAACGATGTTACAGCATGGACATCCAATACCCTCTCCTAGTCGTGGCTACAGCGGAGAAGCACATACAAATGTTCAACCTGAGTAATCCTACGACCGTGTATCGGGTAAGCTTCGCAACGTTTCATCCTGCGCAGGCGCAGGACATTCTAACCCCACCTTGTCCTTTCCTGGCTCGCCAAACTCCAGTCTATCACATCTCCTCTCAAAATGCAAACGCGCGTTATATCGTGCTTCCCGTCAGCCGATGGGTTCGCCATAGGGAGCATCGAGGGGCGTGTAGCAATCCAGTAAGTCCAATGTCTTCTTGAGACAGTAGTCCGGGAACCTAACTCGCGGTCATCAGGTATGTGGAAGAGAAGCAGAGCTCGTGAGTATTCTAGTTAGCGAACATAGATACGCCAATGTTGAAATGTTCTCGGTAGGAACAATTTTTCCTTCAAGTGTCACCGGAAGGATGAGACCAAAGGCCGCGAGACGATCGCAAACGTCTTTCCAGTGAATGACATTGCGTTTAATGACCTGCACGGGACGTTTAGTACCGCCGGCGGGGACGGGACGGTGACGTTTTGGGATAAGGATAGCAAGACGCGATTGAAATGTCAGTCTATCTTCTCATACGCCGTTTCTGAACCTAATTTATTGTATATTCTTAGCATGGGACCCGGCACCGGGGACAATCTCTGCAACAGCGTTTAACAGAACCAGCAACCTCTTTGCATACGCCGTCTCGTACGACTGGTCTCGAGGGCACTCCGGCATGACGAGCTCGCATCCCAACCAGGTGCGTTTGCACGCTGTAAAGGAGGAGGAGATTAAGAAGAAGCCAAAGAAGTAGCCGGGGTTCCTTTCGTTTGGGGAGTCGTACATTGTATCTGTAGTAAAGCATGTATTCAAAGGCAGATCGCCAATCGCAAAAAGATTTGCGATCCTTCTTTTGCATGGTTTACTACCTCATCTTTGCGTGGCATTTGAACTCTTGAGAACCAGTGGCAGAAGTCATGGTCGTAAGAAACACTCGTGGATTGCGGAGGTACAACACGGATAACTAAGCTTGAACAACCAAATCCGCTGCCAAAACCTAAAGCACATATGTGACAGGGTATACAGAAGACATCTATTTCTTTGGCTTCCTCTTGATCTCGTCTTCTTTGAGTGAATGGAGCATGACTTTGTTCGGGTGGTTGTTGACAGCACCCGAGTGGCCCTTTGACCAGTCGTATGAGATGGCATAGGCGAAGATGGTGCCGGAGCGGTTGAAGGCAGTACATGGTACTGCGCCAGATGCTGCGTCGAACGCTGTATATGGGTCAGTCACTGGTTGTGGTAAGTAGAGCGCAATTGACGTACTCTTTAGCCGAGTCTTGGAATCTTTATCCCTGTTGAATAGCCATACATGTTAACTACGTGATAGGTACGAAATCAGTTGGAAGGCTCACCAGAAGTACATCGACCCATCGGACCCAGAGGTGCTGAACGTGCCGTGCTGTTGGTTGAATGTAATGCAGTTGACAGCATAGACGTTTGTGCCTTCCTTGGGATTTGAAGATTCCTTGCGGTGGCATTTGAAGGAGAAGTTATTGGCACTGTCTTTGTCTTCGACGTATCTGGTGAATGGCATGAGTATATTAGTAGAGGAGAAAGGAGGGAACATACTGTATGGCGACACGTCCTTCAACGGATCCAACGGCGTAACCATCACCAGAAGGGAAACATGCTACGACACGCGTTTGCCATTTCAGTGGCGAATCGATGCGTTTGTATATCGTGGTTGGGTTGTTGAGGTTGACGGTGATGATATGGCGTTCGGCGGTTGCGGCGACCTGATGATCGTGTTAAGCAGAACGACGCAGTACCAATTGTCAGGAGGTTCGTAAAACTGTCTACTGGGGTGGACGAACCAGAAGCTGACCAGCAATATCCATGCTGTAACACCGCTCCGGGAGTTGCAGCGTTCCTATCGGGTTGGGTTGTTTCAAATCCCAATACTACGATAAATCAGGCCGAAAGAGTCATCAGCTATATCGCACAAAGAACCGGCTAGGGCTATGATACTGTACCTTGACGGTTTTATCCCAACTTCCAGTAACCAACACCCCACCATTCATATCCATCCACCGGATGGAGCGTATAGGCGCATCATGACCACCGACGACGGACGACTGTCCCGTCTGCACGTCGAACATCTTGGCTACCTTATCTGCACCAGCGGAGAAGAGCCTTTGACCGTCCTACACGCAACCAAAACAACGCGCAGAATCGTCACTATATGTTGACTTTGGGACTGTTTCAACGACGAACCTTACTCCAGCAGACATCTAAGACCGGGCCGTCGTGGTTGTACATAGCCTTGCCTTGGGATTGACCCGTGGGGCTGATCTCGTATATGCGTACCTATGTCAACAAAGAGAAGGCATGTTAGCACGATGAAAACGCTAGAACCACAAATGGCATCGCATTCAATGAACGAGTGCAATGAAATGGGGGATGTAAAACCTCCCGTAGTCGCGTGTAGAACCCAACACCAGAGGTCCCAAGAACAAAGGACGTACATTACCATCCCAAGAAGACACAGCCAGATAATCCGCCGTAGGACAAAACGCCAATGCAGAGATCGAATCCGTCGGAGGGTCCGAAAGCTCTACGTCCGGCACACTCGCAGCCTGTTGCTGCTGCTGTTGTTGTTGTTGAGCAGCGGCAGCTCCAAAGAACGACATCGAGTAGTAGTAGGTGGTTTCAGAGCAAGCCCTGTGTCGTGACGCGTGTTTTCCAAGAAGGTATAGTAGGGGTTTCGTATCACGTACGTCTGTCGACCACGCGACAAGATGGGGGTGTGATGGAGCGGTTCAAGATCGAATTGCAATGGGAAAAGCGCGGGGAAGAAGGTCGTCCGTTTGTGATTTTTTGGAAAATCCTCTCGCACGCTTAGCGGGGAACTCAGGGTCCCTAGACCTCCCTGACCATCCCTTACAAAGGACCAAAACAAACCATCTCGAATGGCATTAGACTTTGCGTACGGTACCTACGTACAGGACACAACCGGTTACGACCGATACTGCATCTATGAAACAACTATTTACAATAATTGAGGGTTTGGGGGTGTTGTAGCAGAAAACCAAGAAGTTATACACCGTGCCTGTTGAAGGATCCTCAGAACGAATTAGGTGATATGGATGCTTTGTTTCCAAGCATGGATAAATGATTAGTGGCTTCCAATAGCCGTTCTCTTCGTATTGTCCCTGCATTCCTTCAGGAAAGGAACGAGACTCGTACCACCCGTCCCGCGTACGTCTTCAAGCTTGGGCTTCTCAGCGTTGGCTGGGATACCACTGGGGTGTGCCCTGCAACCACCCCTTGCTTGATTGACGATGTACAGCGTTGCGATTCGAATGTGCCCGTCTCTGAGTTTCTTGAGAGACATGACAGCATGGTCGTAAGCCTCCTCAAGCTTCTGACTGAATGGCGACGCGTTGTCGAGTGCCGAGGCGATCAGTGCGCGAACGTGCGTTTGGTTAGCACTGCGGAGGTGTTGGAGGAACGCGCGATGGTGTCGAGGCATGTATTGCTCCATCTGCATCAGGTAGGTTGGATCGCTATGAGGGGATGCGTTTGGACCTCGTCTGGTGTGGTCGACGCCGAGGAAGATGTCGAGGGCATGTATAAGGGAAGATTGACCAGCGGAAGGTCCGGTGACACGGGCCCACTTTTCCTGGTCCTCCTGGCTGACGCCTTCAAAGAACCATTCGCGCTTTCCTGGTTCCCAACCTCTGAACCAAGGACGAATGTCGTGATAGAACACAAGAGGATCGCATTCTTCCCGAACGGCCATGAGGATAGCAGATAAATCGTCGATAACAGCAGCGAGTCGGTGGAGATAATCGACAATGCGCCCCATTGAAAGGTCATCACCGATGAAGGCTTCGTCCATACAATTACGCATGATGTCGAGGGCCTCGACGCCCCTGAGTTCGATTCGAGCAGACGTAATGTAAAAGTGACGTTCGGACTGGGTAAGTGAAAATGTGGCGTGCATGGCGAGGTTCGTCTGCGAGACCGGTTTGAGTGGATCGGGGAGGGTCCAGTTGTAAAGAACGTTATCGGAGTAGGTAAGAATGGGTGGCAAACGGAGTTCGCGAGTGAGCTCCATAAGTGGGATGGAGAGGCATGGAGGGATCCGGAAAGGAGGGTGGGGTGCAGGAGTAGCGAGGACGGGCTGAGAATGGACGTAGAAGTGCATGATGAAGGTTAGCAAATGGTGTGTCCGTCGAAGGAGAACCTCGGAGTGTCGAACAGATTGGACGGACAAAACAGGCATCTGTGAACCGAGAAACAAATGATGAGGCGTAACGGTATAAACAAGGCGAGTTAGATCCTCACCTCCTCGACGCGAGCTCGCCATCTGGCACTCGCCTCCGCCTCCACATCTGTCGCCCGTTCGCCCAAGCTAAGGCCACGACCGTCGACAACCGCCGCGTCCAACACGTCCTCCCAGACAGCTAGCTCCTCAGGCATCTTGACTATAGGCGGATGGGGCGGCATGAAACCCGTTGATGGGTCAACATCGAAATCTGCGGCTGCAACGGTCGAAGTATCGATAATGCCTGCACGATTGTGCGGTGCACCATCTGTAACAGGTGACCCTACAAAGGGGTTCCTTGCGAGGGAAAGAAAGTGTGTAGAAGGCAGGTTGGGCAGATGGAGAGGCGAGGGCTGGGATTGGATGTCGTCGGGCTGATGGTATGACGGGTGGCGGGAGGATTCAGTCGGAAAGATGTGGTTTGAAGTGACCATTATGATATGGGCTGGCCGGGGGAGTAATCAAGGGCGGGACGGGTCTGGATGGACGGATCTTGACGGTCTCGGGGATTTATCAACCTGGTGAAGCGTCAATGTTGACGCGTTGGTTTCTGGAAGAAGAGGTCCGTCAGGGTTGTGACCTTTGTCCCGGGGCGCGTCAGATGAGATGCTCACCTGAGTCTTGGCTGACGATGACGACGACGACGAGCGAGTCGCGAGGTGAGTCTACCATCTTTCCTCCACTTACTCCCACAGCTTATAAGCTATTCCAGCAGCGAATGGCGTCGTGCATGGCGTCGGACATCGCTCCCCGACGACCGCTACCAACCACGTTTTTCGCACTTTCCCATGTGATTACCCAACACCGACCATCGCGCATCATGCCGCAATTCACGTCTTTCAGCGGATTGAATAAGACCTCGCTCTTGGGTAACCATGTTGCCTTTGACGGGCATCTTTTGGTGTACTCGGCGCAATCCCCGTGATTTATCGAACCCTAAATATGCCGCCACTGGAGCGACCTTGCTTGTTTTGCTTGAAGACGATGGTCAGCTGCTCTTTGCTTCCATGGACAGAACTACAGCGGAACCCCACGCAACGGCCGGTCATTGGAGCACCCCGATGAACTCTCTCTAACCGTCTTACGAACCCCTCCACACGATTTCACTTCTCCCCTTGGATACAGGCATGACTTGACACCAAACCACACAAGTATTCAAGGTATACCCCTCAAAAATAACAGCAACCGCAGAGCTCCTCCCCCTCGTCCGTTGCTCCCTTTCCCCTTATCGGATGGCGCACCCATCGCTTAGCGTCAAGTGTGCACGACTGGGAAATGTCCACGTGGTTATCCCGTACCATTTCGAATAAACTCGGCCTGCAGTCCGTTGCAGTATGCCGTTTCTGCTCCCGAGATCCTCCGTCCGCCTTTTCGCCACCTGAACCGCGATCGTGCATTTCATTTCCCCTTAGGGAAAGTGAAAGCACGCCCCCAATTCACCTTCCTGCTTTCATCCTGGAATGATACACAACCAGGTAGCATGCAGGCGGTGTACAAGGTTGAAGGAGCGGGCTCGTCTAGTTCGTCACTAACTGTCCCACCCTCGAATCTAAACCCAAGGGAAGGGGGAGCAAGGGTGGAAAGGACGCACACGACCAGAGCACCATATATTGTGACTTGGTGCACTCTATCACATTCTAGAAGACCCAGAGGTTTGGTTTCCTCCCTCAACTCAACCTTCACCAACTACTAAGCCGTCGCCCATGGTGGGCGTCACGTATTCTCACCATCGTAAAGTCTGCTTTTACATTGCTTATAAAGTCTTTGGGGACAGGAACAGACTTCCAATATCCTTGGTCATGTCTCAAATGATCAATAAGGATACCAACGCAGGAACGCAAACCGCCGATCTGCGTTGCACCACATAGTTTGTTTCCCTATGCGTTCTTGAGGAGTGATCGACAGCTATAAGTCACTATCACTATCAGGGTAAGCCATATGGTTTGTTCCCAAGTTTGCCACCTAGTCTCATTTGAGCGCCGAAATATTTGTTAGGTTCGTTGCAAGTTTGTCCCAACCTTGCAAACTTCCGCGCTTGTGGCGTACAGAGACGGCATCTAAACTTGTCTTCCAAACGAAATCAAATAGATCCTGGACCTATGCATGTCGTTTTGGGGTTCTCCAAGTCAAAGGAATGAACAGGGCTCTCTCTCTGCGGCTTGAGCCACCCATAGAGTTTGGATTAATTTACCCCCACAAACACACTATGAACAGACCGTACGTGAAAGGTACAAACCTTTTGATTGGTTTCTGATATTTGGTTGTCCTAAGATCCTCTATGGTCAACCCGATTGACAAAGCGCTCTCAGATCATCTAGTTAACGGGTGTATTGGGCTCCAGATGGACTCGTCCTTTTGATACTCTCAACGGAGCGCTCATGAATGTTGACCGTCGAGCCGATCTTAGAGCGTAGACCGTCAACATTCTTCACGGTCAAGCATCGAAGTGTAGTTTGATTCCGAGAAGGAACTCGTGTTATCTTACGAAGCACACAGAGATGATAAGGTATCGAGCAACGTTCGTTCGCCCGGACTTTTTGAACTTCCAACGATCGATTATCTTTAAACAGATGCCCGTGATCAACCGCCCACTGGCAGTTTAAGGCGCTACCGCTTTCAAACTTTCCGCCCGCCAGGATTTCTTTATCCTCAAAGCCCTATCGGATCGTCTATCCATGTTCCTATCGCCTCTACTCATTGCAACTATGCTGTAGAGGCAATGACGCCCACACCTTTCTTCGAAAAAACACCTACACGCGTCGGAGGTGTTGAATGTCTTCTTCCCGGCTTTTGAACAGATATATAACAGAGTCGAGGAATGTTTGACGATCCCCAGTACATCCACACCCACCACCAGCTTCACCGATATGAGGGTAAGTCGAACACGACGACGTTGCAGAACATTTCCGACATTACCTTCTTCCAACACCAGAATCTCGACTCCGCTATCAAAGAGCTTCGCCGCGTCTGTGATCGCTCAAGCGCCCAGTTTGCCGATGAATGCACGTCCAATTTGACCTTCTATATTCCTCCGCCCTCTCTGATGGTTATTCCACCCTGATAGTGTCGTCGGCGTACAATGACAGTAATCGACACTTTGTTGAGAGCAGCAGTGGGCAATCAAAGATCGCCCTCATACCCAATGACGTCTCTGATGTTCAAAGTATCGTCAGTCCGTGTGCCTGCAGAGGTCATTTGTATAGCGTCTGAGGTGACTCTTGCAGATGAATATCATCGCAAAGTATAAGATCCCGTTCGCCGTATGTCCCCGTTTGTTCCCGGCAGATAACGGCAGATAACCGTTCGCCATGCATTGTACAGGTCAAAGGCGGCGGTCATGCCATGAACCCCGACTTCAGTTCCACGACGGGCGTTCAGATCTACATGTCTCGATTCAATCGCATCCGCTACCACGAGGATACCGAACTCGTCGATATCGGGGCTGGTTGCGTCTGGGATGAAGTTTATCGAGATATGTCGAAGATCGGTCGCAACATCGTTGGCGGTGCCAGCTCCCAGGGAGTCGGAGTCGCTGGGTACCTCCTCGGTGGTGGCTTCTCCCTCAAAACCAACCGCTTTGGACTGGGGATAGACAACGTTGCCGCCATTCAGATTGTCTTACCCAATGGGGAAGTCCACAACGTCAACGAGAATCACCATAGGTCCTTATTTCGCGCACTAAAGGCAAGTCGTTGCTCTGGTTCATGTTGCCAGGAACCTCCCGGGTTGACGTGTCACCATTCAGGGAGGCGGAAACAACTTTGGTATCGTCACACGATTCACTCTCAAGACTCACGTACAAGGCAATACTTGGGTGAGTGTTCGAGTCTGTAGATCTTTTGTGTATGTTGATGGAAATTGCGATAGGGCGCTCCCCTGACGTTCAAAGGTCAACACGAAGAGGCCGTGAAAGGTGCTATTGCCAACTTTGTCGCGCAGGAGAGGCGACCTGAGGCCGCCATTGTCGCTGCCTTCCGGTATAGACTCGAACAAGGCAAAGCGGACCCTCAGGTACATCAAATTCTCACTCTCGCTTCACCCCCTCCTATCGCTGATCATTCGTACTATTCGGCAGCATTCCATCTCGGTTCTCTGCGTTTTTGATGGCAGGAAGCCAGACAAAGATCCGTTCGAGAGGTTCAGAGCAATCACTAAGGACGCTGAGAAGATGGGGGAGGACCCTGCTGGGTGGAACCGCAGCAAGAAAGTGAGCGAGCGAAAGAAGGGCGAGGATTGGCTCCACGAGGTCAAGTGTTACGCCGATGTCAATATGATGGCGTCCCACCACCATGCCTTCGACCCGTCCAAACTTCCTGGCGACGGCCAGAAGAAGATGACACCCAGCCAGAGCCGTTGGGCTATGCTTGGAACCGACAACGCTAGGTCAGTGAAGTTCGATTTTTTCAACATCCACTGTGTTGCTGATGCCGGCGGATAGGGGTCGTTTCGGATGCATTATGGTTTCCAACTTCACTCGACCTTTGATTGACGCCGTGGCAGAGCAAGCCAGGGTACGTCTGTGTATCCTATCCTCTTTCGATATTTCCTGATCCCATCTTGGGTTCTGCAGATTGCCTCCGAGTCGCTCAAGCCTCGCAACGGCAGACTTGTTCTCGTCGATATCTGGCCTTTCCTTCAGACGGCATACGACAGCTCTCCGCCAGGCTGGACGGCCTGGCCGCATAAGAAGGGCAAAGTGTTTGGTCCGCTCCTCGCCTACTTCTTATGGGACAAGGCGGAAGACGACGACTTTTGGGTGAAGAAGATGGAAAGAATCTTGAAGAACTTACGAACGGTCGCCCTTCGAGAGGGTTGTACCACCAACGACGCTCCAGTCTACTCCAACTGCGCTCTAGCTGAAAACACCACGGTGGAAGACGTATACAAAGGGAACCTCGAGAGGCTCAAGAAACTTCGGCGCAAGTACGATCCTGACGATGTTATGCGCGGCGCAGGCGGATTTAGGATCCCTCTCGCTGATGATGACGGTAAGCAGAAATCCACTTTAAACCTCTCGCATCGACGTATTCTTACACATCTTATGTACAGACGCCGACCTCTCGAGCGACTCCGAGGTCAGCAAAGTTAGCCAAAAGCCGAAGAGAGGCAAAGACAAGGTCCCCCCGCCAAAAGAACCGGCTCAGGACTCGCAGGTTCCTCTACGTCTCGAAGGGTTCTACACTTACTACGATCCGCGGATGAATGGCCAAGACGATGGCTACATGAACTTTTCGCTCCTGCACAACCCCGGGTCGAGCGTGATCCACGGGTCAGGAACCGACAATGCCGGAGGCTTCACGATACAGGGTATGTTTGACGGCCAGCAAGTACGCTTCACGAAGCGCTACAGCGGTGGCTGGGAGTGGCATTATTCGGGTGCTGCCATGTCCAACGGCCAAGGGGGTGTTTGCTTTACGGGGGTGTGGGGCCAAGGAAATGCGCCTTACGGTGCATTCGTCTTGCTGGCCAATCCTTCCAAGGGCAAGAGCATCTCTTCAAAGGCCGCAAGGACCATCATCTCCCAGTCGAACGATTTCAGGCAAACCATCCCTTGGGGTTATGCGTAAGGACCAGGCAAAGTCGACCTGGCCGACTACGCGAACAAGTGCTCGGGTTCTGTTTGTCTGATATGCATGCACACTATCTTCATATGTTTTCCGTGTTGTGTCTTAGATCTCTCTCGTGGTAGTTTGATGTATGGGGTTTTGGGTTCCTCGACTTCACGCACTTTTGAAATTCGCCCGCAGTTATCATAGGAGCCTTGTGCACGAGTCGACATCACTCTTGAGTTTACAAAGCCACCTTATGCAATAGTATATTTCCACAAAACAGTCAGACAAGCAGAAACAGTGGTATGAGGTTATGACCTGGTGGCGTTACTACTACTCATAGGACCCGAGCCGGATAGGTAGTTTACGAGCAAGGAGACCAGCATGTTGAAGCCCTCGTTCCCCTTGACGCTGTCTACCCTCTCGTCGAGAGGGACAGGGTCCGGCTCAAACACGCAGGGCGGGATGCCGTTGCTCTTGATAAACTTGGCGAGATCTTGGAGATTATACGCACGAAGCTCAGCTTGAGAGAACGATAGGGTCTGAGGAAATACGTCAAATGGTCTAGCACAATCGTCCGTCAATCAAGTGTGCTGGGTTCGCAGCAATAAAGCGACTTTACGGTGCGCGCTGGCAGCCACCAGGCCCAGGCTTTGTGGTAGCATGTGAGCGGATTTCTCTCTTGTTTCCACTGACATCGAAGACTGAATGCGGGTGTGCCGTGCCAATACTGCGCGATGGTTTCAGCGCCACCGGATGCTACCGCAAGCACTGTGGCTCAAGCTTGGGTACGTACCTGTACGATTTGGGTGTTCATTTGCGATCTGGCCTCAAAAGTGGGCAAACCCGCCCATGAGGAGGCCTGGGCCGGACTTACCCAGCCCCCAGAACATTCGTCGTAGTATCTCTCCTTGCGGGTAGCCGTGTTATCGATCGGAGACGAGG
Organism: Tulasnella sp. 403; assembly: GCA_019632305.1. NCBI lineage: Eukaryota > Fungi > Basidiomycota > Agaricomycetes > Cantharellales > Tulasnellaceae > Tulasnella > Tulasnella sp. 403. Next base: position 32,564 of record WSTW01000073.1, read on the forward strand.
GGTGCGTGTCTTGCGACCGCTCGCAGTGGTGGTTCATTGGCATTGAACTTGAGAGGCTGGGCCGACAGAGATCGACGACCCGATGAACGCGCTACCACAACCTTATTCCGCACACGATACAGGCATGGGTCCCAGAGATAGCGCAGGTCTTCAAGTGACCCCGCGAGCACGGCAGCGCCGTGACCCTCGATACGTCCTTTCATGCCTACAAGAAATGACACAATTCATCACTTTTGCGTCGACATTGCGTAGCTGGGTCACGCACCCACACGTCCATCCCACATCAACACCGTAGATGAACTCGGCCTTGGAGCAGCCACTCCGGCATAGGCACACTCCCTTTCCCTCGATAACCTCTCCCAACGTCCGCCCTTTCGCCACTGTTTGGCACCCAACCCTAGCCCACTTTCATTTCCCCAAACCGACCCGCACCGACGTCGACGGGCGGCTGGCTATCTCTCGCTAAATTTCGTCGAAAAATCCCACCATCGAGCCTGACGACGGAAAACGGAGAGCTGGGAAATGAAAAGCAGTGCGGTGTGGTCCTGAGATTGGGTTTGAGTCAATTCGAGTGAATCTGGAAGGATCGGATCGAAGAGGGAGGGCACACCTCTCCTTCCTCTTAGGGCGACTTGTTCGGGGAGTAGGGTGTGATGCGGAAACTATTGTCGTGCGTGGTACCGCTGATTGACTGACGGAATGGAGAGAAGTACTTCGATGATTGGCGTTCGTCGTCGTTGCTACGGATGTGCCGCATGACTCGGCATAGGCGTGTGGGTCGGATTTGACTTGTTAACGCCAAGAAAATCTGTCTCTCTCGCACCAACGGTTATATAAAAGCTCCCTTCTAGAAAATCATGTACGTAACCGAACGTGTGCCAGTGCACAACGTGCACGCATGAAATTCACCGAGCCATGGTAGATCTTCCCAACCGCGCGAAGAAAAGAAAAGGCAACACAAGCACAAACACCGGAAAATCGAATAAAACCTCTCTCGGAAGACGCCGATCCGAATCTACCCACGTGCGAGCGAAAGAGAAGGACGGTGAACCCAGCTATCGAACCCGAGATCAGTGAGATCCGATTTCGTCTCTCCTCGCCCAAATCTCTCTACGCTCTTGGGGGTTCTGAAGATGAGTTGCGGCCACACTTTTGCCCGGTGTGTGCGTTTGGATATGGGAGGAGTGTGCCCGGCTTCGGAGTGGGACCCCCCACGTCGCATTGTGTGCACCCAAGCCCGATTTGTTCTCCCCCTGTCCGATACCGCTAGACCGCGCACAAGCCACACACCACACCCACTCCGATAGATGCACCAGGAGGCAGTGCGTGTGCCGTTCCACGCACCCACATAGAAAACGCCCAAAAATCTTCACTAGAAAAACGTGTCCCAGAAACTCCAATTTAGCCGGACCGCACGGCATTAGGCGCCAGACTGGACGCTCCTGCCCAATGCGATATTTCCCGCACGGCCAACAGACCACCCAAACGCTCGTTTCGCGAACCCCCCCAGCAAGAGAAACCTTTTTGTGTGTTCGTTTGGATCGTCCTGTCGACTGACTGGCCGCGGGCAACGTTGCCTCCAGGCTTTCTCGTTCGTCTTGCGATTACGGTACGACCCACAACGCGGAGGGTGAGCTACACCCACCCGACGGAGAGTTGGTCACATAATACTTCAACGAGCAGTTTCGATTTTAATGTTGTAGCGCTTGCGGATGAAAGTTTACCGTGCAGGCGCAATCGAGCGTCCTTGTCTTGTACCCTCCGCCCTGGAGTTTGGTGGGACGTACGATCGCAGGCGACGGGGTGGACATCTTGACGTCCAATCGCGATTTCGGAACCCAGTTCCTCTAAAGGCCGTCCCCGATCTCGCCCCGCATACGTCCTATACTCTCCCGGTACACGTCCCAATCTCGGCTACAAGAAACTCCGCACCCCCATAGACCTCTATGTATCGGTGAGTGGCTTTTCGGATTTGCTTTTGTCTGAAATTGATTGTCAATGACGGGTTTGTCTTTTAATCTCAGTGCAAGCAGCGAAATCCGCTCCGGAAGAAGATGGGGGGCTGGAATCCTCGAGCTCTCGTCTAGGACGCACATGTGAGAGGTCTAGACGGACTCGAGTCCTCCGCACTGACACACGCTCGTCTTCCGGGGTCAATGAGAGTGGGGTCTCGAATTCCTCTCCACGTCTCTGCGACCGGCCAGCCTCTTATTTATTTCCTCGTGCAATAGAAGAGACAGGGAAATAGATACCAGGAGTCTGGCACACATGTGTCGGGGCTGAATATCATTCTCCCTCCTTGAAATCACATTGGAATCATGGGGGATTTTCGTTCCGTCCCTCCTTCCCGCTTTATAACCCCCCTGTACGTGGAGCCCGGATATTTTGACTCGTTCTCGGGTGTCTGGAGACGGTTGGGTGGGGTAGTACCTCCTCGTGATGATGGAGCATGTGAGACGACGGAAAAGTCTCTTTTTTTTCTTCCTTGTGGCCAGGTGACCGACGATGTATGTCGGTACCGACGTCAGGCCGCTCATAATCGCCCTCTCATCCCGATGGCAGTACCCACCGTCCAACCAGAAAAAAGGAGGAAAATAAAAATATAGGTTCGGAGACCGTCCCATTCTACCGGGTACAATCGCTCGGCGATTTCCTCCGTGGATAATGTACGCACCAATTTGTGCTGCTGAAACGAGGGCGGAGAGGTCTTGTCTGGCCGAATGCATCTTGTTTGGGGCGGGAGGTGCTTTACTCGATACGGGGGTGGCATGCAGGACTCGGAATATGGGATAGCCGGAGTCGCCCTGTACGCCGTACCCGTGATGTGCAGCGAGGTGCCGTGGATCTGCGGTGCGTCGTCGGTGTTGATGAACGTCGTATCGGCGTTGCTATACGAGGTAGCGTTGCGGCCCTTGTAGGAAGTATGGGGTAAGTAGTCTCCACATTGTTGACCTATGCATCTTCGTTGCCGTAGGACACGACAGGGGCTCAAATTTATAGAAATTGTCGAGCGGTGAGTCTTGAAAATATCAACCTATGAAATTGGGCAGGGAGGGTGGACTCGTTCGTGGACTGGACGTGGGTCGGGATGAAAGTTGAGGAACGGCCCGGGTTGGGCAATTTCTAGGGGTTGGTGAGCGGGACATCTTCGAGAGTCGTTCTCGGTAACTCGAGCTGATAGGCCGTGGAGCAGGGCGACGGGAGAGGTGCAAGAGGTGCGCCGGTGAAATTCTGTCTCGCCAATGTCTGGTGTACCTACTTGGGATGCAACACTATGCATGCGGATGTGTCGGCGCAAGGAGGGTAAGTATTTGTCGCAGCGATAAAGAGTTTGAGGAATGGCGGGGAATTGGAATTGTGGGTGGGACTTGCCGAGTGTGGCATAACGGTGAGCTGTCTGTCGCCGCTAACCATGCGTTGTGTATGCTGAGACGTTTGGATATGGTATAGGGAGGGATGGTGGTGTGTACGTGGCCCGTCGGTGTCCCGTCGTGGGTGGCACCGAAAGACTGTTGACCAATGGCGACGACGGTATCGCCCGCTTCGTTCAATGAGATGATCATCAAGGTTACGGACAAGACGTCCAACGACTCCTTTTTATATGACGAGGATGGTCATGAGCTATCAGGGATGCGATGAATGTGGGCATGATGGTTGCAAACGACGGTGCGGTGTGTCTTACAAGTTCCGTGATTGCTTATATAGCAAATGCATTGTTCCCTATAGTATTTGAGGTCTATATGTACCGAGAGCGGCAGGCTTGATGTTCTGTCTGAGGGATATAGAGTTGGAAGGTCCCTCTCACCGCCACTGGGGGCGGTAGGGAATCTTATCTGTCGCTGCGGGATACTTGATTGCTGACCGACCGCGGGTTTTGCAAGCCGTTGAATGGACATTAGTCGTCCAGAGTGATGCACAGCCACCGTGCGCTGTTCATTTTGAGGGGTATGTGGCAAACGGGCGAGCCGGTTGAGTTGTAGTGCATTCAAGTCGGGAATATTACTGGATTTGGACATGGCGGTTGGCCGCACCATGGAAACGCATGTTCAGTCGAATCTGAATCTGGCGGGAATCGAGATCGGGGAAATCCGGGGAGGCCGAGTTACCGGACGAACAAATAGGACAAATAAAGGGCGATAGCCGTGTGATGGATCCCCGATTTGACCCTGGGAAAGTTTTATTTATCTAGATTTTTTGGAGCCGATCGTCGAGTAGGATCTGTGCCTGGAAATCCGATTTGGTTCCGATCACCCCATTCCCTTTTTTCCATTTTATATTTTATTTCTATCGGAGATCTGTGGCTAGTGGCCGTTAGTCTGGGTGAAACACTAGCGCCAATTTGCCATCGTGCGATCTCCCTTGCTTCCTTCCTTCCGCGTTTAGCGTCCTTCCCACCGCATCCACCTAAATACCCCCCATCTCGCTGCTTTTTTTCTCCCCTCCAACAATGTCCTCCTCTCCAGAGGCCCATCGCTCGACAGGAGCTTACTATCCTCCCTCCGTCCGTCTCCCCCCAATCAGAACCCTCTCTCTCCCGCAAACCCCAGCAAACGATATGCCCCCACCCGACAACTGGAGCAGATCATCAATCTCCACCCCACTTGTCGCCCGTCCAACCAGCGCAGTTGGCTCAGACACCGTCGCCGCCTCCCCCCTCTCCCCATACACCCACAGGCCATACCCTCAACAACAATACCACTACTCTCCAAACCCAGCCTCGCCACAATACGCAGTCGGTCAAAAGCGGCCCCATCCCTCTTCCGCTCGCCAACCGCCCCTCCCAACGCCCCCTCCGAGAGAACCATATTATCACGACCGTCCAGTTGTCCCTTATCCGCCCGCTCCGACTCAATACTACCATTCCGCTCCACCACAGTATCCCGTCCAACCTCCTCCCTCGGCTCAGTATCCCGCTCCGTATGCTCCTCCCCCTTCCGACCCATATGCTCGCTCCTCATCATACACTTACCCATCCCAACCACAATCACACCCACAACCGCAGCCGCCCTACTCTTCCGATTACCATCCGTCCTACTGGCAGCCGCCACCGCCTCCTCAACCACAGTACCAGCACTATCCTCCACCGCCTCCCGTCCCATACCAGCAACCTCCCCAACCACCTGTTCACCATCCGCCCCCTCCCCCACCCCCCGTCGTGCCCCAGCAACAACAATGGCACGCTCCGCCTCAGCCCCCCACTCAACGTGCACCGGCACCCTCGACAACCGCCCCCCCAGACAAACCTATTGCTCAGGTAACTTGTCTAATTCGCCGGTATCCAACCCGTCTCACTCATTTGTTCCAGATCCGCGAGCATTGTGAACGCATTTTGGATTTTGCAAAGTATTACGGTACGGTCTCCGTTTACGTACATCACATTCAAACGTCAATTAACCTCGCCTCTCAAGCCGACAAGCAACGCGCCCATCACTCCCCTAACCATCGCCCAACCGTCCATGAGATGCACGAGATGGCTTCTCGCGCGGAAGCCATCGTCGCCATTCTCTTTCAGCTCGCCGAGGAAGCCCTCCCCTTCCGCAAACCTCCCCCAGAACCTGCCCCGCCAGACCCAAAGCGCAGGAAACTCGCAACTGCTGACACGCTCACCGACCGCACCAATGGTCTGGACGTCAAGAATGAAGATCCAAAGGAATTTGTACGTTTTCCACGCACCGTTCTTTCCGTGTGCTCAGAGTTTTCCAGGGCATGAGTCGCGAGGCTAAGCTCAAGTTTTTCGGCGACAACAAGGAGGCCATGGAACAAGCCGAAAAGGACATGCGAACGATAACCATGAAGCGCACCTTGTCCCAGGGTGGTGTCCTTCCCTCGAGCAAAACCAAGTACAAGAAACGCAGTGTCAGTCCGATCCAGGCGGTGTCCGGCCGTGTGCTAATTCTCAACCTTTTAGCGGGCTACCCCACCTGGCAAGTGTCATTCTTGCTTCAGTACAGAGACCCCAGAATGGAGGCGAGGTCCAGATGGCGCGAGAACGTTGTGTAATGCGTGTGGTCTCCGTACGTACCCCTCCCCACAAACCTCGATCAAGGCTGACGGCGTTCCCGCAGACTATGCCAAGATGATTAAGCGGCAAGGAGGGCCGACGGGTGTGACGATCCCCATGTTGCAAGCGTCGGCGCAGAAGAATGGGGTCGGGGCATTGGGTGCCGCTGTTCGGGCGGGGACCTCCAACTCGACGCAAACGGTACCGGCGACCCAGCCCACGGGCGAACCCGGGAGCGCATCTTGCAAGCCGCATGAACATGCTGAGCCTGCCAAGGAGGTGCAGCGAGACTCTGAGCACCCTGGGGACAAGGAGGCTGCGGATGAAGGCAGCGAGGACGAAGACGATCAGGGCGATGAGGAGGATGACGAAGATGGTGAAGACGACGAGAGAGAGCATGAAGATCACCAACAGATCGCTGCACCTTACCCACAAAACGGCTCGTCATCGGTGGGCCATGTCCAACCTTCCCCCCGGCCATATGCGCACCCTCCAGCAGGCTACCAATACGAGCCTTCTTCCCCACGTACTTCCCACTATACGCAACAACCCCCGCAACAGCCTTGGGGACCGACTTCGCACCCGATGCCTTATCGCGTCTATTCGGGCGGTCATACATATGCCGCCGCACACGGACCTGCTCCTGGCCCGTCGGACGAGGGCGTCGAGGAGAGCTGGTCACGAGGAGCGGGAATTCGAAGAGAAAGTAGCCACGTCCGGGCTTCCTAAACCAATCTAACGCGACTGTATCCTTTTTGTGTACATCATACCTTACCCCTTTCCGTATTTCGCCACCTATTCACCCGATTTAACGACCTACACGAAAAATCCAAATGAACGAACAATCTGTTTTTTCCCTGCTCCGCTTTTGACTTGACGACGACGACGCTTCGTTCACCGTGGTTACTCTATTCCGCTTCGTTATCGCTTTTTGGGATCTGTTTCGCTACTCGTTTTTGCTATCTTATGGGATTTTGCTTTGGTACCCAAACCGGCCTCGGAGATTTACGTGGAAGCTTCAAAAGGCTTGAGTTTTGAACGTGAAGGGGGACATCGAGATTGCCGTTAACGATCCCCCCCTTACGCTCAGATCTGACACAACACGTTCGAACGTTCGTCCCTCTGCCCACACTGCACGCACCAGGGGGAAAAACGAAAAAATAATCAAAACGGACGGCGACCCCAAACCCTAGTTGCGCTTGTCGTCCGCATTTGGGGGTGAAAAGGAGGTGGTGTGTCGCCAGCTCCCTGGTTCATAACCCCGGATCTGTGGACATCCCCACTTTATCTCCGCATGCCCGATGCGATAAACTAGCTCGACTCGCCTTGATCTCTGCGTTTTGCTCACCGTGTGTCGACTCAGATTGGCATCCACAGCGCATCCTCGTGTGCCTCCATGGGATCCGCTCGTCTGGGTCTTTTGCACCCGCTTTTGGGGAAAAAAATCGGGCTTCCCGAAAAACCCGAGGGGGTTTTTATTAGTTCTTTGTCGTCGATTTTTGCCTAACCTCTGCGAAACCCTGATTTGTATATGTGACCTGGTGGCGCGAAAAAAGCGTATACACGCGCATGCGTCATTCAACAAGGCTTGCACTTTTTTCGCCCCACTTCCCGTCGCCGTCTGTACGCGGAAGGTGGTGTATGTATTGCGTCTCCGGACCTCATTTTCCGAGTGACGATATAACAAAACCGGCGGAAGGTCCTTTCCTTTATTCTATTGTGGCGTGTTTGTTGTAATCCCCCGCCCGTCGTATGTGTCGCCCACTGTACATGCAGTTTAGTCGGCATCCTTGTAGGTCTGGCTAGGGTTGCTCAACGGAAAATGGGGAGTACCGGCTCTAGGCCACAACTCCCCATCGCCACCTTGCACAATCTGTGTATGCCAGAACTGAAGATAACATACCCGCCTCTGGATCTCACCTTTATCGACGCGTAATTCTTTGTATGACCGATAGACTTCAACGTCGTCGAGCCATGAGGTCACAATCACAAGCCAACCCTCTTGCTCCTGACGATCCTCCTTTCATCTCGCCGGCGGCGGGACGCGACCTCCTGCTGTCTGAATTTCAACCTTGCATAACCTTGTAGTCCACTCTAGCCCAACGAGATACCCGTCAACGGCGGTCCGAACGTACCCACAACCCCATATCTCCATTCGCATTGGGCTGGCCCGGAAAACACCTCTTTCGGCACGAGTTTGAAGCTGTGGTGAGCTGTTGGTGTGCAACTGAGTTTCTCTTTAGTGAATTTTCCTTTACAGCGAAGCACCGACGATCGGACCCGTCGAACCGTACTATAGGCCCGATCGGGTTTTCCTAACTTTCGGGTATTTGGAGCCTGTTTGTGTGTCCGTTGGTGCTTCTGTGCCTTTCCGGGACGAATGAGGACGGGGATGCCAAGAATGGCGAGAGGGGTCCGCTGGACTTCCTTGCGACCTCTTTCCAGTCGTCCATGGCCACCAATAACCAGCAGTGGAGCAGATTCATGCAGGTGAGTGCTTGCCACGTCTGATGAAACGGTTAACGGACCTCCAAATGGACCTCAAACGCAATGGCCATAGTCACCGTACCGCCGACGTCCCCCTCGCGAAGACCACCGCCCTCCAACTGTCTCACAGAAGTCCCCATCCACATTCGCACTCCGAATGTGAAGAGCAGTCCGGCGCACGCATCCGCATCAGGGGAGTGTCGCCTATAATTCAGAGCAAACCAATAGGCAGGGTCGTCTGCACGCTAGCGCTCCTCCAGCGCATCCACAATCCCCCCACCGCTTCGCCTTAACCATACCCAATCTGGGTAGGCCAAAAGAAGGTCAGTACGGTGTGCAAACCGAAGAGACCGCACGTTCAACTCACTCGTCGATCGCAACACTCCTCACCTCCGTCGGGTCGCCATCCTTGACCCTCCCAGACGCTCAGGAAAGCCCGCCTGAGTCAGCAAGCTCCACGCGAGACTCCAACCTGGAAACGGACGTCCAAGGGCGGGTTCCTCGATTTTTAATTATGCTTTGACCATCTATGGAAAGCAGCTAGAAGCCACCCCCCCTCCGCCGCGTTGTTCAGTTCTCATCTCGTACCATTCCGCCAAACTACTCACGATCGGTGTACACCCCCTCCTCGCAGCAGATGGTTTTTTAATTCTCGCTGCGAAACCCTCTGACCAGCGGTCCTGCGTTTAGGGGCAACGGGATGACTTCGTATTCCGTGGGTTCCTCGGACACAGTCCAGAAGAACTTTTCTTACCTCTGTCCATCCCCTCACTTCGTACACCTGCATGGCGAACGCGCAGTTAACGGCCTACCGAGTGCCGGGTTTGTTTACAGCAACGCAGTCCCCATCGTGATCGGACCCGCCGCCCCCTGGCTCCTCTGCACAACCCCCCTCCCTCCGCGAGACACCTCCTGGCCCACTGCAACATACCACGACCAGAATAACCCACCCGCCTGCCTTGTGGTCCGGGATCTGCAAGCCTCACGTCGATCAGGCTCGTTTCATGAAATGCCGGCGTACGGCCTCACAAAACCCCAACCTAGAAGGACCAGCCGGTTAGAAATGAAATCACCGTCTACGAGGCGGTCCAACCGTCCTGCGTCCACGTACCATCGATCGTAGGGAGGATCGTTATGCGAACGACCTGCAGCGATGGCGTTGCAATAAACCCAATCTCCATCCCCCGCGTTCCTGGCCAATATCGTCCCCGAGATGCTCAAGGTCGTGCCAATCTGGCGCGTTTTGGGACGCGTTATGGCTCGAAGATCAGTCTCGGAAGGCTCTTTAGTTTGGTAGATCCGACACGTTGGGATGGTGCGCTGTAGGTTGCGACATGCGCTGGCCTTTCCGTCTGGGTCGCAAGTTGCTCGACTGGTGTACGACGGCCGACCCGATCAACGTAGAGGCCGTCGAGCCCTGCGCATAGTGGGCGAGTATACTCTCCGGAGGCGCAAGGTGTGACCAGCGTCCGGGTGCCTGCCCTTAATTGTGCGTGTTGCTCTACGTAGCCAGCAGCTACCCCTCGACGCGTTCTTCGTCCGTCGCTGTCCAGAACGTACCTGTCATACTCGCTCAACGCTCCTACACCTCGCCCGCCGCCGAATGTGTACCCGTTGACTACCCATTCGAGGGAAACGACGGGCGGGAAGGTTTTGCGAAATGACGTCATGTGTCGCGTCACGTTCCTCCCTCCACACCGTTTTCGTCCACACACAAACGCTGTGGGATCAACCTCTGTCCAAGATTCCGTCTATTCCTGGAACGAGGATCCTCCGCAGCCCGATCTGAGCGTACGTTACAATAAACGGCGACCTCGTCCTGGGATGCGGTCTCGAAACCCCAAACAAGGCTCATCGTATACACAAAAGTTTGACCTGTCGGCGGGGAGATCTGGAGACCGAAGGATATCGCATACGTTTTCCCGGAACCCGTCTCAAAAAAGGTAGGTAACTCATACTGCCACTCCGATATCGCTGACTTGCCCATTCTGGAACGCTTCTCGGTTTGTTCTTCCGCCGGCAGTGATGTCGTGATAACCCAAGTTTGGACTGGTGTGCTCGCACTTGTACGCCGAGCGGGTTCAGGACGACTTGTCCGTCCGGGGCTAGAAGGCAAGATTAGGAGCATGTGGATAGTGGGCTACTCCGGCGGCTCTGGTTGTCTAGGCAGAAAGACAGGATGCCTTCCATTTCACAAGTCGTCGAGTGTGCGGCGTTCCTTGTGTCGGTGCGGGTTGCAACAAGAAGCATATTTTGTCTCGATCCGCTGCGACCTTGCTGTAATGCAATCTCCCAGTCCGGGCCCCGGTTCGTGGCTCACGTACTGAAGTCAATTGTCATCATTTCAATGTCGACGAGTATTCAGTTTTGGACAGAGTTGAGTTGCTATATTGGAAACAGATGTTCGTCGCCGCTGCGGACGAGTCCTGCCGCGCGGCACAAGACCAACACAGCCTTTCCCGCCTTACGTTGCTCACTTCAAACCACCATCCCACAAAAAGGTTTTGAATACCCAACCTACTATTATTCACGACCATAAGCTTGGTATAATAGCTTCGGAGTGCAATGCCGTCTCAGGTTGAATTGACACCGGCACAAAAACGGATGTATGCATCTGAAAAGGAAGTGAGCAAACCTCCACCATTCCACTTGTGATGTCGCTCAGAATAATGGACTATAGGACAACTTTCGGTGGATTGTAAAATTCGTCGCTACACGATCGTCATACACACTAACCTCCAACGACCTCGCACCGACGTCGGTCCAACAAGACCTCTCAAACCTCTGCCAATTCGCCGAACTTGCACATGGCTCGATGGTCCCAACGCTCATCTGGGCGCACCTCCCAGACCTCCTCCAACCGGGCTTCCCGTTGGAACACTACACCTACCTCGCCGACTCCCTCCTCGTCCGCACCTTCCACGGCTCCAACTCCAACCTCCAAGGCTACATCGCCTACCGCCCCGCGTCGACCCAACTCATCCTCTCCTTCTCCGGCACCTCATCCTCCCTCCAGGCCTTCCAAGACCTCAAAGTATGGAAAACCACCCACCCACATGCCCCACCCGAACACGCCCCCGCCGCCGTGCACGCGGGGTTTTGGGACATGTACACGGGCGTGCGCGATGAGGCCCTCGGCGCCATATCCGATGGCATCACGCAGCATACGGATATCAGCGAGATCGTCTTTACGGCGCATTCGATGGGGGGTGTCATGGCGTACCTCCTCGTGCTCGATCTATTATTAGGCCGTCAGACCGTCCTCCGTCTACCGTTCGGTATACCGCTCAAGATCGCTGTGTTTGGTATGCCGAGGATAGG
>WSTW01000074.1:0-54055 GCA_019632305.1 Tulasnella sp. 403
TCAGAATCCGAATCACCACTGTATGAATAAACAGACGTACCAGCACGATACGCTCTTCTTCAGATGGGCGGACTAGAAGAAGATAATCCCGAATATTACCATTTTCCATGTATGGGGAAACAAGCCATGCCTCGTCCAAACGTCCACCAAGTTGGAAACCGATGAGTGGGATTATGTTGGGATGGGCAAGACCTCCCCAGACGGCTAGTTCTCTAATCAAAGCCTAAAAGGGTGCTTCTAAATATCAGTTGGATCTGTTGGGTGGTGCACTCACGATTGCCAAACGAAGGCATCTAGTCCGACCGCCAGCAGCACGGAGCTTCTTTACAGCCACAATGACGCCGATGCCGTCCCAGAATCTCTGTCGCATGCTTGCCTTGTGCATTGTGCCATGTCCTCCTACTCCAATCACGGACTGCTGTCTAGGGAAAATGAGACGGGAAGGCTTGATTCGATACTATTCGAGAGCGGTCAGGAATTCCGACTGTGAATAGTGCGTCAGATCAGGTTCGACTGCACACAAAAAGAGGTCATTGCCAGTTCGCGCTCCAGCGCGTCGAGGTGGATGGTTTGATCTTCTTCTGAACAGAGTCCAGTGCTCGCTGTTTGGAAAAACCGCACATTGCCCGCTATTGGAGCCGTCGGTAAAAGGATTTGTTGAGATGAGGGAGGTGATTTATGGACCCACAAGGAGACTCGATACATGTCTCATCGATGGCCGGGCGTCAGGAACGATTTGCCAGCACTGAGTGAGAATGTCTTTAACATGTTCCGGACAGTCGAGTTAATCCAACTGGGCAGGTAGTATATATTCATTGATTTGGTGAATTATTCTTCCGTCTAACGGCGTGTCGTTGTATGGCGCTAGCCCTGTAATAATCTGAAAGTGGTGGTGTCAGTGAACCCAGGATTTCCAGAACGAGCAGGATGTCACCTCGAGGAACAAACAACCCCAAGCCCACACGTCGCTTTCTTTGGTAGGGCGACCATATGCATGCAGCAATTCCGGGCCCCAATAACGCGTCGTCCCGCCGTTGTTTGGAGTGACGGCGGAAGATAGTTATTCGTTGATCTTTGAAAGACCGAAATCACGTAGCATGGCATGTCCGTCCGAATTCACTGGGACATTTAACTACAACCACGAGGCATTCAGTAAAACAAACATGTGTGACGGGTGGAATGATGCACGGCCTTGATGTCGCCATGACAGATTGGAGGGACTCGAGCGTGAGGATAGTTCAGACCTCTCGCTGTATCTTTAGCCTTGAAACAGAACAAGAAATCAGCTGGTGAAGTATGGCGAGGACTAGCACACATACCAGTTCGAGGCGTTTGTCTAAGCCAGGGTTCACTTCTTCCAGATATTCATACAGGTTCCCCTTGTCGACATAAGGAGATACAATCCAAGCTTCTTCGAGGGTCGCGTTGAGATAGAATCCCACCAACGGGAGGACGTTTCGGTGGGTCAGACTGGATTGGACGGTCGACTCTCGTGCCAGTTCTTACTCCACGTAAACCGGGTCAGTAGATAGGATGTTGTATGATAGGACGGACGAGAGCTACTTGGAGACGATCAGCCTGGTCTCCCGGGGTGAAGAGCTTCTTGACAGCGATATCCGTCTTGGGTGCAAGCAACCCTTTTTTCAACACTCCCCGATAGACAATTCCAAACCCTCCAACACTTATTTCGGTGCCCTCTGTCGGAATCGAGACCCATGACCGTTTCAGCATAAAGGGTTTCAAGGAAGAAAGCGCTGCCGCCTTCTCGGGAAACAGGACAATCAGACGAGATCAGGTGAGGAGGAAAACAACTCGCCAACTCCGTCTCAAGGGTACTGATATCAAACTTGCTCATCGGCTGGTTGGTCGCAAAGGCCAGGATCGATCACGGTGGTGAGATAGAGTCACTATCAGCCTCGCCTTTGTCGTTGCTTCATCGCCAGGGGTTATTCAAGTCAACCGCGGGCATTTAGCCTTCATCTTGACGGGGGGACAAGAGCCTCCACAGATTCCATTTGAACAGGTTGAAAGGTTTGCAGCGCATCTCAAGAATAACTAGGAGCCTAAGTCGTGGTCGAAGTTAGGTTGATGCAACCGTCAGGCACAAATAGCGGGTATACCGGATATAACGATGCGACAGGGAATTTTCTTTTTCAGTCAAAGTCACCATCCCTCCTACTTATCGTCCATTCCAATCATGACTGACACTCCGAGCACCTCAAATACCGATATAGATGATGCCATAAAGCATGAATCTATGACCTCGCGCGACTAGTATGTTCCCTTCGCGCGGTTTTCCAGCGATGCATACGAACGACAATGGACGTTCCTAACTAGCTATGCGGATTCCTATGCTCATTTCGGTACGCACATCACGCCGCACTCGGATACACTCGTACACTGATATCTTGGCTGCCTTCCTGTCTTAGGGATCCACGAAGAGATGCTCAAGGATAAAGTGCGGACACTAGGATACCGCAACGCCATCTACAACAACAAGCAACTCTTCCGGGGAAAGACGGTCCTCGACGTCGGCTGCGGAACTGGAATATTGAGCATGTTCGCCGCGAGGGCAGGAGCCGCTCAGGTTGTAGGGGTAAGCCCTAACGCCCGCGCAGGGTATAGGTCACCCGACTCACACTGAACCCCGCAGATCGACATGTCAAACATCATTGAACAAGCGCAAAGAATCGTTAACGCGAATGGATTCGGTGATAGTGAGCTGCGTTGCGCATGATGATCCGCCGAACGAGCTCTCATCGCGCCCATCTCAGGGATTACGCTGGTGAAGGGTAAACTCGAAGAGACCGAACTACCGATACAAGAATTCGATATCATTATCAGCGAATGGATGGGATATTTCCTGTGCGCGGGTCCCTTGTGCAATCCGCGTCGAGCTGTCAACTGAGACTGGCGCCCTTGTGCAGGTTGTATGAGAGCATGCTGGACACCGTCCTCCTAGCCCGTGATAAATATTTGGTAAGTGGGACCTCCTAGATTGCCTTTGATCGTTCTCATGTATCTTCACTCACTTAGAAAGAAGGCGGGCATATCTTCCCCGACGTTACGACGCTGTATCTCGCAGGTATCGAGGACGGTGATTACAAGGAGGAAAAGATTAGCTGTGAGTATAGTGCATGTAGTGGAATGAGCACCTCTAATCCCTTTTGTTGCCAGATTGGGACGACGTTTACGGGTTTGATTACAGCTGTATTAAAGAAATTGCGCTCCGGGAACCGTTAGTAGACACGGTGGATATGAAGGCTGTCGTAACGAGGCCGTGTATGGTTAAGGTGCGATCGTCGTGTAGGTCATTATGGACGTCATGTTGACCGCCAATCAATCGCCAGAAAATTGATTTACGGACGGCCAGGAAGGAAGACCTGACATTTGAAGCACCCTTCACGTTACGAGTAACGCGAAACGATTGTACGCGGAATGGGCCCTCCGTGCCAGACGGGGAAGCTAACCCACCACCCCAGATATACATGCATTTATCGGCTGGTTCGACGTGGAATTCTCATGTTTACATGTACCGATGAGGTTCAGTACTGGTCCTCATGCCCAGTATACCCATTGGAAGTGAGTGGCTTCGCTTATTCAACGGCCGGTAATCTTACCTCTGCTCTAGGCAAACCGTCTTTTATACCAAAGAAACCCTGACCGTTTGTGTAAGTGGGTTTGAAGTCGGTCAAACTCAAGCCTGACCATCGTCATTTGGACGTAGGCGGACGAGGAGGTGAATGGAACTTTGAGCGTTGCACCAAACGCCCGGAACCCTCGGGACCTTGATATTAAAATCACCTATAATCACGAGGGCAACGCCGGATCCTCGAGCGCAGAGTTGCCTTATAAGATGTTCGTGCTTACTCCTCAACAATGCGTCCAGTCACTAACGCATGCTTAGGTCTTAATCTGATTGACAATCTATCTCATTGCCATGATACCCGTTGCATATTGACATTACAAACCATTTGCGAACACTGCAATACGGCTCATCTTGTACACCTCTAGGTATTAGACGGACGAGAATAATCACTTTTTTTGTGTAGCAATTGGGTTACAGCAGCAGCGTGAATATAAGAGGGATAAGTTCTGGAGACAACAATAAAGACGACAAGACTGGGCACCTGGATGACGGATGTACAAGAACACGAAATATGAAAGGTTCACCAGAGGCGCCTCTCAGTCGCGCGGGGGGGTTTTAGTTGTCGTCTTCACCCTCCTTCATTTTGAAGTCGTCCTCATCGTCCTCCTCCTCTAGCTGCTCACGGGTGAGACCAGCGGCCTCGAGCGCAGCGGCAGAGCTATAATCGACTGGCTTTCGGGTGCGACGAACTCCGGGGGGTAGGATCGCCCCGGGTTGGGCATCGTCCTGGAAAAAGGAGAAAGACACCGGTGAGTGCGCTGAGTCAACAAGATGCGGCAAACTCTAGGGTGAACGGAGAAGAGGCTGTTGGAATCTAGGCTGCGCGCCTCACAAAGTTAGGTCGGAAGGCAGTGACGTCGCGCAGCCAGAACATTATCCCCAAGAGCATGGGACCCAAGTATAAAAGCGACGCGTGCAGACGCGCCGAACCAATGTGCTTGCAGCATCGCGTGTCCTTCCAACCAGAACTCCCACCACGGTGCCCATCACGCGTTTACCTCAAAAGTGTGCGAAGGTGTACAACCACACAACCTTACTCACCATATCGTCGTCGTCATCTTCCTCCTCGACCTCCTCCTCCTCTTCGTCTTCTTCTTCGTCCTCCATCGAGGTGTCTTCTACAGCTTTGCCCTTGCCCTTGCCCTTGTTGCTGACAGGACTGGAAGCGGGCTGTTGCTGAACCTGTTGTCCAGCTTGCTCGATGGCGGTGTTCTCGAGGCTAAAGAAGCTATATCAGCATCGCAAGCGCGGTGGTATTTCCGTTCTGCAGACTCACGCAGAGTTGGCGGGAGCAACAGAGTCGGCCATTGTTGTAGGTGGGTGTTGGGTCTTTGCTGGTTGAAAAACGTTTGACCGTGTTGAAGGGCACTTTACGGTTTCAAACTCCGCTAGCTTACATGTACTAACCTACCCGTTGCTTTTGCTTTCATATTTCAGCCACCAACGCCCCAGCACAATCATCACGAACGGCTTGGGTATCAGTCGTATCAAAAGCCGCTGAGAAGGTTGCTCAGAAGCTTCCCGTTGATGATGGCCCGGTGCCACCTGTCAGAAAGCTGCTCAAAACCCGGGAGCAGGTCATGACGCGCTTTCAAGGGAAGCGAATAGATGGATTTCGGACGGGATCCGCCACAGACAAGCCACTGGAATCGATTTTTCGGCTCTATCAGTTTTTTGTCGTTGGCTGGACATCGAGGGCGCGTAGCGAGCTCGAATACTTCTGGTCGCAGGCCGACTGGTCCGT
Organism: Tulasnella sp. 403; assembly: GCA_019632305.1. Lineage (NCBI taxonomy): Eukaryota > Fungi > Basidiomycota > Agaricomycetes > Cantharellales > Tulasnellaceae > Tulasnella > Tulasnella sp. 403. Next base: position 5,394 of record WSTW01000074.1, read on the forward strand.
TTATGGTATCCCGGACCCTCAACATCCGGATCCTATAACGAATGGAGTCTTGGCTGTTCTTGTCCGCCTAATGTGCGAAGACTTTAATGCGCTCATTGAAAAGGGGCACCAACGAGGTTCTTCGTTGACTTCGGAGCCTATCCTCGCTAAGGCCGACGAAGGAAAGGAAGGCACAGAAGGCACGGAGAATCCAGCATCGAAGGAGAAGTTGCCAGAATGGGTGGAATTTGTCCCTCGAGTCACGGATAAGGAGGAAGAATGGGTTAGCATCCCTAATCCGAGAGGTTACCCTAGCGCGAACGATCCTGGCATATCGGAGGCTTTCAAAAACGTCGGAATACTGGTCACGGAGCCGCAATTCCGACTTCATTGAGGTACGGGCTTCCACTGTTCGGTCTTGTGTAGAATCTAAGACGTTTCATTCGTAGGTGGACTGGATCGGCCATTCTATAGTTATAAGACATATTTGAAGAACCCAATATACCCAACTTACTGGCCTCCAAAAAACTGTCCATCACGTGCAGACTGGTGACAAGAAGTTGAGACTAGGGTGAGCAACACGCCTGACAAGGGCCGGGTGGATAGTATTCCGCCCGATGAGGCACGCAAGATGAGTGTGCCTATGGTCACATATTACGGTAGGCGACGTTCGCGACGAATGGCGGGAGGTTTTCCCAGTCGGTCTTACAGCACAGCGAAACAGACTTCGTACGCGCCCACGTTGTACCCGACGCAAGTTGAAACCATGGCAAAATGAATGGCTGGCGACTCGATCGTTTACTTTCAACCACGGGCAGCAACGACAGTCCATACGCGAGCAGTTCAGGGCATTGTACGAAACATACTTGAACTCGACATATGGGAGTCAGGGAAGGAGTGAATTGTACCCCTCCGTGCAAGACGCGTCCGATGGCCATCGGGAAGTTCCGATTATGCTTTCTGATGTGCAGAGCTGGCGATGGGAATGATCAGTGGCGAGTGATGGAGATGCTACAACAACATGAGGGAGACCGGCACTACTTGTTAAGCGGGGAAATGTGGCCCCTTGCGGCATCGAATTATGTTCGTGTCACGTCTTCGCATCAACTCGCATACGCAGAAACCCAGACAATCGGGGAGGCATCTAACGCCTTCTAAGCCTATTTAGACAGCTCCTGATGCGACCACGTCTGGCCCTTTGGACTGACGGATCTTCCGCTCGTGTCTTTCCACCCTCTCCGACGACTCCCTGGTCGAGTCTACCACTTTCCCTTGACTTATATTTACACTCTCCTTCTTTTTCCCTCCTTCCCCCACTCCGGACCCCTCCCAACTATGTTGCTCGAAGACGATTGCAGCATCTCCCCGTTCGCCGTTCGGACTATCCACCTATCGACGCCCTCCTTCCTCGGAGCGGTCCTCTCTGAGGGATCGACTCCTCTCTACACCGTCACTACCGAGGACAACGTTACTACGCTGTATCGCCATCAGAAGAAAGAAGCTGCCGCTACAAGCTCGACGCCTTTGACAAGCTTTGCCGCCGTGCATTGGTCCGATTTCGAATCTCCTGAATCCTCCCCGACAGACTCGCCCACTTTTGCTTCCAGATGGGTTAGGAGTTGGAGTTCCAAAGAGGTCCCCGAACGTGCGATAATGGTCGACGTAGATGGCAAGCGAATCAAGTCATCCGAACTGCTCAAGACTGCTACACTCGGAGGGTATGTCGCCCACTTATCTCCGCTCCAAACGCGTCGAGAGCTAAATCTCCCTCACGTCGCGCCCTGTATTAGGAGCCGCAAATACTATGTCGATGGCAAATCCTTCAAGTGGAAGCATGTCAATGGCTTGTGGCAGGTGTGTCGTCCATTGCGTCAAGCGAACTGCGCATCGGGAGCTAATTTGAGTGATTTCGACCCTTTTTCAGTGTTTCCACTCAAAAGATATGATTGCCGTATTTGAACCGAGCATCGTGACGGCGGCAGCTCGCATTCGTATTTTGCCTACGGAGCTATCCATCACCCGGAGAATTTTCGACATGCTGGTGCTCACTTGTCTCCTTGTGGTCACTCATCCTTCGGAGTGGCACCGGGACCAACGGCCCAGTACCGCTCGTTCTCCCCCTGTGATCCACCTTCAATCAGTCCCTTCACCTCGTTCGGCCCGTATGGAACGATCTCCTTCTCCGATTCGGCAAAGAACGCAAAGCCAGGAAGAACGCAGCGCACCTTCCACCCCGCAACGTATTTTTGGGCAACGACCAGATTACACTCTTAACCCATTTCATCTCCCTCCAGCGTCTGCCCATCACGTCAGGGCCTCCCAGTCGCTATCGCGTCTGGTCATTCCAATCCCGAATCACCGCCCTCACCTTGCGTCTGCCGAGCGAAATCTCAGAAGGGCGCAAAGCTTGCGCGATATGCCTTCTGGGCGGACTATTTCCAGTGTCCCGTCGACCCACCCATTGCTCTCCTCGCCACAGTCCTTTCAGTCTCACCGGCTGTCCGTGATGACCGTCATTTCGAGGTCGCCATCCGTCCGGCATACCAATGCATTCCCCAGGCCTTACCAATCCTCAGACTCGCCAAAGCGATCAGTATCCATGCTAACCCCGTCTGGGACACATGATGGTACAAGACACAGGCACACGTTGGCCCCAATCCTCTCTCCCGTGGCAGACGAACGCATTACCATCCGATGCGCGTCAGACTCGGAATTGGCGTCTTCCCCTGCAGACAGCTTCCACAGTCACCAGAGGATATGGGAACGTCCGGACGCGTATCCAATTCCCTATTCGGCGCTATCCCCCTCAAGTTCTGCGCCTGACCTTTACCCTCCGCCCTACACAAGGCGCGATCCCTTGGCGCCACCTCCACCGTTCCACGCCCCTACCAACGGTCGTCGACGACCGCGACGGACTCAACTTGTCCTTGTGTCATAGGGCCCCCAACGTTCCTTTTTTCCCTTTTCTCTTTGGACTGTAACACTATCGTGCCGTTGGGCACAGGTTCCTTGTAGCAAAGCTCTCCGTTCATTCCTTCCATTAACGCTGTCGCGGCAAAGTTATCATCCGGTCCGTTCTTATTTATCGCAACGTTTCTCTGCTACGCCTTTGAGTGATCATGGCTACTTTTCATTTCGCTACGGACTCTTATGTATGTACCTTTGCCCGAAATTACAATACGTTCCTCTTGGGTTTCATAAGAGCGTCGCTGCAGGTCTTCGTGTTCGCCGTTCACTTGTCGCGCCCGTCACGTGCATCACCCCCGGCGCAACCACCCGCCTCTTGGCATCATCACTGGGGCAGTCGATCACGGGGGTCTTGGATAATTATGTTGTCCGGTCAACCCGAGTATCAATGCATCTTCACATTATGTCTCGTGTCCACAAGTACAAAGATATCGACAGAAGTCATCGCCAGATCGTTATCATCTACCACAAAGCCCCAAATATGTACGTCAAGCAGGAATCCTGGCGAGCCAGAATACATCCATCGTACTAATGACATACCATCCCACTCGACTCTATATCTACGGCACCGCCGTCACCAAACTCCCTATTGAGAAGGAAATGCCCAACGACGGCGCCAAGTATCACCGCAAAGATTAGATAACCCTATGTGCCATGATCTCATCAGCCCGACACCCAAAACGTACAACAAACAGGGGCTCACGTTGTACGTCATAAAGATGAGCATGATGAAGAACGACGTGAACACCATGGTGCCGTACAACAACGATCGAACGAGTCTCGGGCCGAGGCCGAGCTGTCCCCTGCACAACCCAAACGACGCAAGGTCAGGTTCATACTGACGTGCTGGCATGGTCTGTGCTGACCCTTTGACCGGGGTGCTCTCGACCTGCGGAGACAGCGGGAGCGCAGGGCTGCTGTTCATCTGCACGAGCCTCGCGTCGTACAGACGCTGCAGTTTGCGAAGCCCCTCAAAGGAGAGCGCGATGACGAAAATGAAGAAACACGAGAAGACGAATTGGAGAGACGTCCGGATGTGCCAGGAACGAAAAACGACGCTGCAAGGACGTGTAAGTTTGGAGGTCGACGGCCAGGGGGGGGTTGTCACTCGCCAGGTGTCGATCGTCTCCCAGTTCCAGAGCCTGTTTGACCGTTTGGTTCAAAAGAGAATGGGACGGAGGATGGTCACGACTGGTTCTCAGCGAACACCAACGTTGCTCACATATGCATTTTGCACATCGGTCCCATTGCGTTTGCGTCGTAGAGCCCAGCGTGGTCCATAGTAGCAGGAAGTGAGCCACTCAAGAATGAAGAGGGGATCGTATAACGAGGGACTGTCGTATGTGCAATGGGTATCAAATACTCGTCGATCCCAATTGATAGAAGGGACGTTGAGGGTTCGCTGGAAACGACGTCTTCTACCCTTTGTAGGCTGATGTTTTATGCCTAGGAAACGCGTTCCCGAGCCATGATGGTAGAGTTTTGGTTATATCACTCGTGCTCGTCGCAAGCATTGCCACATATAAGTACAGCCTTTATGGGGCCTTATCACGTCCGAAAAGGCTCCCTGGAGGAGCGTGACCGGCTGTAGGACGTACAGCTTGTCCACATAAGCAGTTCGTTTAGTAGGTTCTTTCGCAGGGATTGCGGTAGCACAGGCGCCTCACCCGGCCTCGCCACCTTAGCACGGCCCCAGATATGAAATATCAATGGGAAGCAGGTGGGAGACGGGATGGCGAGAACTCCCCGAGCTTGGCGGGGCAAGCTTTGGTGTAAAAACTTTTAAAGTTCCCGAGCCAGCCCCGCGACCGCCTGTCTTACGATGCTTCTTTCATAGAGTAACCAGTCAATGAGGGTAGCAAGGCTGACTCGGGGTACCAACTTAGGATTGACGCTGAGGTGTTGTCTCTTCCATGGTCTGGTTTGGAATGACTTAGGGGGTACCGCGCTGAGAAGGACCCACCCCAGACCGGAGGGACCGGGGATCGAGCCGTTTAAACACAATCGTGGGTTATAGCCGACCCACCAGTGGTCAGCCATCGCAGCGTGAATTGACACAACCTGAAGAAACAGTGAGGATAATAGATAGTTGAAGACGCTGGGCCGTCGACATTGTTCAGTGACAAGCCATCCCGTTTGAGGCGACCGCTCCAGAGCCCTCTGGAGTAGTGTCGAGCTCCTGGTTCAAAATGTAATGTCCCAACATGGCACCGATGATTACCGAGATAATGAGGTAGCCCTACATAGCCGCCGGAAGCGCGTCAGATCTACGACCGCGGCACAGGGATGATGTTCGGTGCACTCACGTTGTACGTCATGAAGACAAGCATAATGAAGAATGAAATGAAAACCAGGGTGCCATAGAGCGCAGCTCTGAGTAGCCTGGGTCCAACTTGCAACCTACACAAGGCAGCAGGTAAACAATCAAGCGGTCGTAATCCACGGCACAAAGGCCGAAGTGAGAGTATTTCTGGCTGCGGAGGGACAAATATGTTGCAGGGTAAACTCACTTTTTGGGACCCTGGCCGGGTGTAGCGGTCCCTCTAGCCAGTTTGGCATCGTAAAACCTCTGCACTTTCCTCAACCATTCGAAGAGCACGCCGATGAGCACAATAATGAGGCAGCTTATGAAGAACTGGGCCACGGAGGAGGTGTGCCATGAACGGAAGACGATGCTGTTGCGATGGCGTCATCCATGGTGAGGAGGATCGCGGCCACCGGGAGAGCCCGTGGTGAAAGGCAGGGTGAGCGGATGGGGACAAATTCGCGTGAAAAGAGGGTTGGAGGTCAGCGTTTCTGCAAAGCAACGGACCATCTTGCAATTCCATGCGTGGATGGCGTGTGACATTCGGACGTACCAGGTGTCAACTGTTTCCCAGTTCCAAAGCCTACAGGTTTGTGGACGGAGAGCGCGTCGGAGAGGAGAAAAGTATCGTTAAGGAGTAGTCGCAAAGAAAGTTCTGTTGTGGACTCACATATGCATCTTGCACATTGGTTGGGCCAAATTCTCCGACATGTGCATGACATGCTCTGCATGTTGGGCGTGATCTACTGGCGACATTTGTACAGATACAAAGGGCAGATAGACAAAGTGCTGAGGTGGGAAAAGCGGGTCTGGCGACGGCTCTTTCGATAGGGGATGGTGGTTTATGGGTTGGTTGCTCAAGTCCGGCGTTTAGCCTCTTAAAGCCGGCTGAATAGCCTCCTGATCGTTGGGCCAAGGTTGACGCGAGTATTCCACCCAGAGCAGGTAGTTGACACGCAAGAAAGCTACTCGTATTTAGACTAGAATCGAGGCTGGAATGTCGGATGCGAGTAATGTTTTGAAACAATGGCGGGGATCGATTGATGGGGGGTTCGAAGGACGGTTTGTGATGGAAGAGCCGTCAGCAGATGGCATCAGATGTTCATGACACGTTGGAGTGGACTTTCTTGTCTCTAGAAGAGATATGTGAGCTTTCGGTGGTATGAGATATGAAGAAGAGAGGAATGTGGGTTGCTATCGTTGTATCGATAGGTGGTTGTGGCCTCTTGCGAGTACCTTAGTCGATCAGACAAGGACGATATCACGAAACACGGTCAATTTGAATCGAAATAACAAGGACAACGATATGGGATGGCAGAGAGCATGTTGCATACTTAGGGAAGAAGCAGGCGGTCGCCCATCTTCTCGTTCTCAGAGGATATATCACATTGTCTGGACCACCTGACGGAGATGCCGCTCGTCTGAACGCGTTTTCCGGTGTTGTAGCTGGAGAAAGGGTGACGGAGAGGTTCGCGTAATGCGGGAGACCGACTGCTCGTCATTGGTGCCTCAACACTCGGGAACCAAGACGGCAATCAAGACGTAGCTGGTGCAATACAGAGCTGTCATTGGCCCGAAAGTCGTAGGCTAAATGGAACGTCTGGTCTCGGCCGAGCTCCAACAGGGACTCTTAAGAGTCAAAAGTCTAAAAGTACTTACGGTGTTCCGTACTCGTCGTCGTTGGCAGAGTTTTGAGCCGCTGTACGTTGGTGAGCAGATGGGAATCTGGCCGAAGAACACGCGATGAGCCGTGAGGAAGCGGAACATGCGCGCGGGAGCAGCCAATCGCCGCTTTGCTTTTGGGCTGGTCATTCACACGAAACGATCCATCCCATTCCCTCCTGGACCGTCTCTGAGATACAAAATGTGAGCCAGCCTCGTTTCGTCCTTCTCCTTTCGCTCACCTTCCCACCACAGAAAAATGTCCTTCGCCTTTGCTGCTCTCCGTGCCCCAGTTCGGCGTTCTGCCGTCGCTGCCTCTCGTAGTTTCCGTCAGTCAGCCTCCCGTGCTTACAGCACCGGCCCAGGTGCGGCCAAATCCAACTCTGGTCTCTGGGTTGGTCTCGGCGCTGCTGTCGCTGCCGGCGGAGGATACTACCTCTATTCGCAAAACCTTTCCCTCTCCGAGGCCGGCAAGGAAGCTGCCTCCGCCGGAAAGCAGGGTGTCCAAATCGCCAAAGCCCAGGCTGGCTTCAAACCTACCAAAGATGATTACCAAAAAGTGTACAACCGCATCGCTGAGTTGCTCGAGGTTGAGGGATACGATGGTCTGTTCCCCGCAATTTCTTTCGCCATTATCGCCTTACCGATACGCTTTGTTAGACGGAAGCTTCGGTCCCGTTCTTGTTCGCCTTGCATGGCATGCCTCTGGCACCTACGATAAGAACACCAACACCGGCGGCAGGTTAGCATTCATATACCTTCATTAGTAATCACCAGATAGTGATCATACCCTTCCGGCATTAGCAATTATGCCACCATGCGCTTCCAACCCGAGGCTCTCCACGCTGCCAACAATGGTCTCGGTGTTGCTCGCGAGGTGATGGAAAAAGTCAAGGCTGAATTCCCTTGGATCTCGTATGGCGACCTCTGGACTCTCGGTGGTGTTTGCGCCGTCCAAGAACTGGGTGGCCCCAAGGTCCCCTGGCGTCCTGGCCGCATTGACGGATTCGAGAAGGACTCGCCTCCCGATGGCCGTCTCCCCGACGCCACGCAAGCCCAAGACCACCTCCGGGCCGTGCGTTATCTTTTATCTCGCTAACTTTGTCTAGGCTCATGTTTTTCCGAACAGATTTTCTACCGCATGGGTTTCAACGACCAAGAGATTGTTGCTCTAGCTGGTGCCCATGCCCTCGGACGTTGCCATACCGACCGCAGTGGCTTCGATGGTCCATGGACCTTCTCTCCCACTTCGTTCACCAACGAGTTCTACAAGCTCTTGCTTGACGAGAAGTACGTTATACTACTATCCAATGTTGTACATGTCCTCATCTATATTCCAGGTGGGTCTGGCGCAAGTGGAACGGCCCCAAGCAATACCAGGACAAGAAAACTGGTACTCTTATGATGCTGCCGTATGTCCTTCCCAGCTTTCTGTAATATCTCTCCTGACCGACTTCCTCCAGAACCGATTACGCTTTGATTCAAGACAAGAAGTTCAAGGAGTGGGTAGTCAAATATGCAAAGGACGAAGAGTTGTTCTTCAAAGAGTGCGCACGGCATGCTCATGTCCGTGAACATTTTATTGACGTTCTTGCCTCAGCTTCGCCAACGTGTTTGCCCGTCTCTTGGAACTTGGTATTCCCACCCAACAATTCGCCACTGACCCTTGGATCTTGAAGGGTGCTGACGAGTAAGATGTCAAGAGACCGGACAGTTTAGCGAGAACATTCTTCTTCCATCTGCATGTCATCTAGTGGCGTAATTATGTCGAGTGTAAACGTCGGTTTTCATATCAAATACTCCCTGCTCATTAGAAGTCAAATTGGAAAATTGGGCATTGGATTTCGGAGGTAGTTTCGGAGCGGCGATGTCGGAATTGTTCGAATTTGAATTCAGACGCGACGCGTTCCTCTTCTCTCACCCTTCCACTACTGCTACGCGTCGATCATGGTAGGACTTATCTGCCCTTCCCAAGAAAGCATATCTTGATGGACATCGATTATACAGTCGTCCTCTGCCCCCGCAACTCCGGTTCGCAATCGCCCTAACAAGAGGCCTCGCTCCCCTTCTCGGACAGGCGAAGAATCCAGCCCGGAGGCAGGACCATCGAACCGCCGTCTCTCCCAGTCATCAGATCTTCCACCTTCATCGCCACCCCAGCCATTTTCTGACACTGATGACAGTCTCGATGATCGTCAAAATGAGAATGAAGTCGCTGACGTCGAGATGGAAGATAGCGGAAGTGAAGATTTGTTCGCGGAAAACCTCTTGGAGTACGTTGACTTTTCTTCGCGTAGTCATAATGCAGAATATCTAACAAAAATGTTTTGGGATTGAAGTGACTATGCCCCGGACGAGCGACTTGACAGATACGATGAAGCAGGTCTAGATGATCAAGAATTCGACGAGATGTCTGGTGCTGCAAGACGCGCTGCCGAGGCCCAGATGGCCCGACGCGATAGAGCTGAACGTGGCAGGCGCCGTGGGGCGCGTGCGGCAGCTCGTTCTCGAGCCCCAGGGTTTCTCGAGAGCGATGATGATATGCTCGATGATGAGGACGGCGCCGGCGGATTTCTTGCTGGTATAAAGAGACGAACGAGGAGGGATTATGATGAACGAAGGGATATTGACGACGCTGCTGGGATTGAGGAGGATGTACGGGGGATGAGTTCTGAGCCGTAATATGGTTTACTGACTTGTTTACCCATTCAGGAATTGCCTATGGAAGATCTCGCAAACATCAAAGCAAATTCAATCGCCGAATGGATAGCTGTAGAGTCCGTGCGAAGGACCATCGCCAAGTGCTTTCGCGATTTCTTGATGACCTTCACGGACGATGAAGGCGCCAGCGTGTATGGTTCAAGAATCGATATTTTGGGTCAACGTTCGTATTCACTGAGGATTAGCCTTACCCATGCCTAAACACTGATGTCTTTAATAGGAAATGCCGAATCTCTGGAGGTATCATTCCTTCATCTTGCCACGGCAAACGCGACACTGGCGTACTTCCTCGCAAACTGCCCTGCTGCGATGCTTGCGATCTTCGATACTGTTGCACTGGACGTCATCACGCTCTACTACCCATCCTACGAAAGTATCCATTCCGAGGTTCATGTGCGGATCACTGAACTGCCAACACTGTCCGATCTACGCGACCTTCGTCGATCCAATCTCAACAAACTTGTCCGAGTTAAAGGAGTTGTTACTCGTCGGACGGGGGTTTTCCCGCAACTTAAATACGTCAAGTTCGATTGTGGCAAGTGTGGAGGTATTCTGGGTCCTTTCTATCAGGACGCCAGCCGGGAGGTCAAGGTCAGCTTCTGCCCGAACTGCGAAGGTAAAGGGCCCTTTACGGTCAACTCAGAACAAGTACGATACATTTTACTGCCTGCCGCGTCGATGACTGACGATGCACTTCCTAAAGACTGTCTATCGCAATTACCAGAAGATGACACTCCAGGAGTCGCCTGGCTCTGTTCCCGCGGGGCGATTGCCGCGACACAGGGAAGTTATTCTTTTATGGGACTTGATTGACACTGCCAAGCCTGGGGAGGAAGTGGTACGTCCAACATAGGACCTTTTGCAGTTCGGTCATTAACGGGTGACGAATAGGAAATTACTGGGATTTACCGCAATAACTTCGATGCCGCTCTAAACAACAAGAATGGTTTCCCAGTCTTCTCGACGATCATCGAAGCAAATCATATCAACAAGAAGGAAGATACCTTTGCTGCATTCCGCTTAACGCAAGAGGACGAGAAGATGATTCGTCAGCTGTCTCGTGACGACCGCATTCGCAAACGTATCATCAAGTCCATCGCACCTTCCATCTACGGCCATGAGGATATCAAGACTGCCATCGCTCTGTCACTCTTCGGCGGTGTACCGAAGGACATCAACGGCAAACACAATCTTCGTGGCGATATCAACGTGCTTATGCTTGGAGATCCTGGTACCGCCAAATCGCAGTTCCTGAAGTACGTGGAAAAGACTGCTCACCGTGCTGTCTTCACAACGGGTCAGGGTGCCTCGGCGGTCGGTCTGACGGCCAGCGTCCGGAAAGATCCCGTTACCAGGGAGTGGACGTTAGAGGGCGGTGCATTAGTGCTCGCAGATCGTGGTCACTGTCTGATCGACGAGTTCGATAAGATGAACGACCATGACAGAACCTCTATCCATGAAGCCATGGAACAACAAACGATATCCATCTCCAAGGCTGGTATTGTCACTACCCTAAAAGCTCGATGTGCGATCGTTGCCGCGGCAAATCCTGTCAGAGGACGGTACAATCCGACAATACCCTTCCAGCAGAACGTGGAGTTGACGGAGCCGATTTTGTCCCGGTTTGACGTGTTGTGCGTTGTAAAAGATACAGTGGACCCCGTGAAGGACGAGTTGTTGGCCAAGTTCGTCACTGGGAGCCATCTGCGTAGTCACCCTGCGTTCGACAAGGATACCGACGAGATTCAGGTGGCTGTAGCACTTGATGAAGACGTGAGTTCTCCCTGGTTTTCTCAGACTCAGGGCATTGACGATTCGTCGTCTAGCTCATCCCGCAAGATGTACTCCGCAAATACATCATGTATGCGCGAGAAAGGGTCCATCCCAAGCTGCACAACATGGATCAAGACAAGTTAGCTCAACTCTTTGCGGATCTTCGACGGGAGTCCGTCACGACCGGGTCCTTCCCGATTACTGTTCGTCACTTGGAGAGTATGATTCGTATGGCTGAGGCCAGTGCGAGGATGCATCTGCGGGAATTCGTCCGAGGGGACGATATCGACTTGGCCATTTCGGCTACGATCGGAAGCTTCGTCAGCGCACAAAAGTTGTCGATCAAGAAGACGTTGGAGAGAGTGAGTTCGGCGGCGGAAAGAGGCTGTGCTCTGGCTGATTGTTGGCTCGTTGTAGGGATTCCGGAAATACCTCAGTCAAACCAAGGACCACGAAGAGGTGTTGTCCTTCGTTTTGGGCCAACTCGTCAAGGAGAAGGTTCATATGCACCAATTACGGTATCATGAAGTCCCGGATAAGGCGGTCGTGCCTGTTGCTGAGCTCGAAGATCGGGTGCGTCTCACTAGATTCTCTTCCCGCCGAGCATTCGCTAATGTCTCTTCGACGAGTAGGCGAAGGATCACGAGATTTATTCCACCAAGGACTTTGTCAAGTCGAGGTTGTTCGCTACAAATGGATACAAACTGCGTGACGGGGAAGGCGGCAAGAAAGTGATTGAGAAAGTATTTAGGATCACCGGAGACGAAATGTTGTAATGGGTCTCCAGTGAAGGTTTGGCTTATTTATGTTGTGAATTGCTATGGGCTCTTGTATGTGTCTGTTGTTGCAAATGTCAACGTTGTGGTACATAGTCCTTATGACGTGGTGTTCGCGCAGGTGCATGTGGCCGATGTTCTCGGGCGAGTTCTGACCGATAGCCGAATACGGTTCCGTGAGTTACCGGCGGAGGTTCGTGGGCCCGGTCCCACTTCTTAAGCCGACGACTCCCAACCTGGCCACCACCCCCTCCTCCCAATAACAATGGCAGACACAAAGTCCCAGAGCTATCCAACGTTGAAAGTTCCTACGGTTTCAGAGACTCGGACCGTGGCAAGGTTACGGGCCCTGCAGGAGCAGTTGTCCCACAAGCCGAAAGGGAACAAGTTGGTGAGTTTTAGCGGTTCACATGCAAATTTCGGTATAGACGTAGGGATGTTCTAGGCTGGAAAAGTGTGCATTATCACTGGTGTGGGGTCCAAGAGGGGTATTGGGTGAGTGTACCCGTGTCATAGGGGCTCCTACGGGCCTAGTTTACTGACGTTGTTCCACTGGTGTTTCCGGATAGACGGGCTGCTGCGTTTGCTTATGCGCATGAAGGTTTGCGGTCTTCGTTGGCCCTCGGTTGAGGCGAGCTGACTTGGGCTGCCGCAGGCGCAGCACATTTGTATCTCTTGGACTTTGTTGGTGAGAACCTCCCTGAGCTAGAGGCGTCTTTAAGGAACGAGTATCCTGAGACCAAGGTGCGACGAACATTGGGGCATTAGTTTGTGCTAACATTGGGCTGGGCTTGTAGGTAACTGTGGTGCAAGGAGATGCCGCAGACGACGCCACTATCTCGGGTCTTTGCAAACGAGCGATTGAAGAGGAAGGACGGTTGGATGTGTTCTTTGCCAACGCAGGTGTTGCGTCTGCCAAGTTATTGCATGATACCACGGCAAAGGAGTTTATGGACCAAATGAGGGTCAACACGCTTTCGTGAGTCCACAGTTCCGCTTATACCAGCAGAATGGTTCATATGTTTTGGGTAGGTGTTTCCTTGCTGTCAAGTATGCCTCAGAGGCGATGAAACGAACCTCGTCGGAGAAGCCCGTTGGTCGGGGTAGTATAATACTTACGGCCTCGGTTGCTGGGCTCCGGGCTGGTGCCGGGCCTCCTGCCTGTATGTCTTTTGAACCTATCTCCATCCCCCCTTCATTTGACGTCGCTATTTAGACAGTGCTTCCAAAGCTGCGTATGTTGTTCTCCTATTCGGTAGTGTCCCGTTCCCCTGACGCTTTCCAATGGGCAGTGTGAACAGTTTGGCGCAGACCACGCCCTATATCCTTACAGGGACTGATGTTCGCGTCAACTCCATCTGCCCTGGTCTTATCGAGGTTGGGATTATCTCGTTTGTCATTGCGATACCACTGACGCCATTGCATATAGACTGGCATGACGACTCAGGTATTCGACTCTGCTAGAAAACGAGGTAAAGGGGACAAAATAGGTCAACTCGTACCGCTTCAACGATATGGCTTACCCGAAGAGGTGCGTTGCGACCCGATTGCCCGTGCTTCTCGCTGACTGAACCTCCTGTGGGATTAGATTGCCCAAACGGCTGTTTTCCTGGCATCAGGTCAGCACGAACACTCCCAAAAGCTGGAATAAGCTATTTGATCATGTTTTGTAGATGATTCAAGCTTTGTCAATGGTCAAAACATTGCCGTGGATGGAGGTAGGACAAATTATAAATTCACCATCCTCAACCCTAACTACTCTTTCCTTAGGTCTTAGTGCCAGTCATCCGTACATTATCGGGCGCGTTGCCTGATGTAGATAAGTACTTTATGTACCAGTAATGCAGAGATATTTTCTTGGAGGCTCGTGTGTATGACAAAGTCAGGGTGGGCACATCTCCGCCGTAAACGCCGTCACCGATCTTGTCATTTAGACCAACCCAGCCATGTCCTCAAGTCTTGAACTCGTGAATCCCAAGGCCGAATCAGTCCGGCGCGCAGCCGCTCTTCAGGTGCTTTGGATCATCGAACGGACCGAGTGGTCACTCACAATGACTTGGGCATGTTAGGTCAACACGACCGGGGCGATGGGCTTGGCTAATGTGGTACGAACGAACCTCGGTGAGCGATGACTTGTCTTTGTGGCCACTTCAGCGCAATTTATACGAGCTATATGCGCTTAAAGGGCCAAGAGGGACAACGAAAATGCTGGTGGATGGTGCTGGAAGCATCAAGCTCACCAAGGCATGCTGCGCGTCCTCCACTCCCCAAATCTTCGCCACTAACTTTATCTCACTAGGATGGGAAAGTGCTACTTTCTGAGATGCAGATCCAAGTGGGTTTTAACCGTCGTTCCTCGTGTTATCGACAATCTGACGCGTTTATTACCTCTAGCACCCTACCGCAGCCATGATCGCTCGGACAGCGGTAGCACAAGATGAACAAGTTGGAGATGGGACGACATCAGTGGTATTACTCGTAGGAGAGCTATTGAAACAAGCGGACAGATATATCTCGGAAGGCGTTCACCCAATGGTCATCAGCGAAGGATACGACATTGCCAAAAAGGAGTCACTGGCGGTACGTTGTCAAACTCAGACATGGTAGCCTGCGTTTACTGAAATTTGAAAAGTTTCTTGATTCATTCAAAATACCGAGCAAATTGGAACGTCCGACACTGATTTCGGTAGCTTACACGTCCCTCGCGACGAAGCTCAACAATTCACTGGCTGGGAAATTGGCGGCTGATGTCGTTGACGCTGTCCTTGCCGTACGCCCTCCAGCACCACCATCAGGTGCCCAGGGAGAAGCTGCCATTCGCGAACCAATCAACTTACACATGGTGGAGATCATGAAGATGCAGCACCGGACGGCATCCGAAACACAACTCGTTCGAGGCTTGGTACTTGACCATGGTGCTCGGCATCCCGATATGCCAAAGCGAGTGGAAAATGCTTTTATCCTCACGCTGAACGTGTCTCTTGAATACGAAAAGACGTAGGTCTCCTATTCTGACTCTTAGCATTCAAGAATGACTCAACCTGTTGTAGCGAGGTCAACTCTGGGTTCTTCTATTCTGCTTCAGAGCAACGCGAAAAGCTGGTCGAATCTGAGCGCAGGTTTATCGACGACAGGTTGAAAAAGATCGTGGAGCTCAAGAATCTTGTATGCGACCAGGCCGTAAATGCGAAAGGCGAAAAACCCAAGAACTTTGTCATCATCAATCAAAAAGGAATCGACCCCATGTCGCTGGACGTCCTTGCAAAGAACGGCATACTTGCCTTGAGACGGGCGAAACGGCGAAACATGGAACGGCGAGCTGCAGAGTGTTGTGAGGAGTAACCTCTTTGCTGACTCTTTGGCCTAGGCTACAACTCATCGCTGGTGGTATTGCCCAAAATTCTGTGGATGACTTGACCCCAGATGTCTTGGGCTGGGCTGGGCTGGTGTACGAACACACTCTTGGAGAGGAGAAATACACGTTTGTCGAAGAGGTCAAGGATCCGAAGAGTGTTACTCTCCTCATCAAAGGTACCGGCTGTCTCATGTTTTCTGGTCGTTGCTAACGCTGACGTGTGGTGCTTCAGGTCCCAACGCGCACACGATCGCTCAAGTAAACGACGCGTTGAGGGACGGGCTCCGGAGCGTGAAGAATGCCCTGGAGGATGAGTGTTTGATTCCGGGTGCGGGTGCATTTGAAATCGCGTGCTCGGTACACCTCTCCACTACCGTGAAACGAAACGCCAAAGGCCGCGCGAAGCTTGGCGTGCAGGCTTTTGCGGATGCGCTTCTCATCATACCCAAAACGCTTATTGCAAACGCCGGCTTTGACGTTCAGGATTCGATCGTAGCGCTTCAGGTATGGACGGCTCAGCCAATCGTCGGTGAGGGCGTTTCAACTGATACTCCAACCCCCTTGGTTGTTTCAGGATGAATATGCCGAAGGCAATACGGTTGGTATGGATCTACAGACGGGTGAACCATTTGACCCGACGGTCGTGGGGATTTGGGACAATTATAGGGTGAAACGTCAGATGCTGAACTCTTGGTGAGGTGCACCTGTGCAGGGTTCGAAGCCGTGTTTCTGACACAACTTTGCGCAGCTCTGTGATTGCTATCAATCTCCTATCAACGGACGAAATCCTTAAAGCGGGCCGTTCGATGACTAGAGAAGGTCCTCAATAGTTTATAGACCCCGTGATAATCTAGTGCATGCAACCTCTGGCATATATAGGCAGTTAAGACGTGACGAAATCCCGACGCATGGTTATGTGTGAATCATGCTGCGGCCGCCACAGCTGAAGATTCTTGTGTTGAAGCGGTCGTGGTCGGTGACGACATCATGTGACGGAAAGGTGATTTATTGTATAACTTCATTGCGTTGGGGAGCAACTTATCAATATTCTGTGAGTGGGGGTTTAGTAACCAAGTATTAGAAGAGCCATCAGAACGCCTCACCCTCTGGCGTTGTAGCGAGGTAGGGTGCGTCTTCAGGAATTGGAGGCGGTCGGTGATTGATATTGGCGTTCCGGACGCAGCTGCATCTTCTCTGAGACAACGACGTTGATCAACGTAATGCAATACCGCAAAATTGTAAGGGATGACCTACTCGACGAGCGCCATGACGTCCCATAGGTCGAGCATGGCATGCGGGTTGTATCCGGCCATGGACATGAATTTGAGGCCGACGGCGTCGGCTTCCATTTCCAATTTCCGAGAATAAGCCTTGTCAGCAACGTGGTCGTGAATCAGGTTGAGGAACGACGCCGCGGCATCGGTGATCCTGCGGGTATTATGTTTAGGCAGCTTATTCCGCGGGGCACTCGTGTTCGGACTTACAGGGGAAAAGATATCGTAAAGGCGAATGATATCCCCCTCAGGCAGTCGAATGCTATGGCCGCAAGATTGAGAAACTGTAACGATCAACGGCTCAGTATATATATGCCGAAAGGTGCTTCTGGATAAGTTGTGCCTTACCCCTGCCTGAAGGACAAGTATATCAGCTGTGGAGGTTTCATATTGGTATTATTAGTGACGTACATTCTCAACGGCATGTCGTTGGGTCTGGCGTGGGATGGCAGAGGAGGTGAATCCCGGACTCGTTGGGAGAGCTACAGATGTGGAACTCACCACGTGGGCGATCTCATGGGCCAGAATTCCGGAGAGTAGAGAATCATCGCCTAAGAGGTCAATCAATCCCGTATAGACGAATATTTCCCTTGTTGGGAGGGCGAATGCGTTGACCTTCGGCTGCGAGGAACATGATAAGAGAACCAGTCACCGAAGAGCAGACGCGGACGACCATACCAGATCGATAACATATATCTTCCAATCCTGGTCGGAGAAGACTTTCATCGGGTTGCTCGATTCCAACCTATGGGGTATCAGGTGGCTGGTAGCTATTTCGCTTGGCAGGTATTCTTTTGGCTTCGACCGGTCTTCAGGGGCAACTCTCTTCTCATTTTCGCCACGAAAGTACTCTTCGTAGTACGAAGGAGAGAGGGAAGAAGGCCAAGCGGCTGCTGAGACGTAATGGGAAGGTAAGGTGCAATCTTCGCCCAAAACAGCGATAATTCGCTCTGCCACTCGGAGAACCTCAAGGGATGAATCGAAAAGGTTAGAATCCGTGGTGGGGAAGAGCTCGTAAAAGGTCTTATGGAAGATATTTGTACCGCTCACCTGCTTCACGCGAGGATCCTCCGATGGTAAAACCAGGGGTCCTTCCTCCTCAAGACATGCGTTTAACCTAAAGGGTACGAATGGATCGACAATGGATAGGTAAGTCCATTCAGTTCGAGGGCTCGGTACCTATGCTTTGCCCTGGAGGATACCGGAATTCAGGTCAAATTCACATCGGGTGATACCTGGGAGATAAAGCCAACCATTCTTGCTCCTCGCTATTCGACATCATGAGCAACCGCCATCGGGTCGTATTTGGCGCTTGATCTGCAGCGAGTGCGATGACAATACACACGGCCCATATCTGGGGGAAGCATGTCAGCCGGGTTTCCCAGAGACGGGAAGACTTGACCGACGGGAATTTGAAGTAGCGCAAAGCTGGCGCGAGGCCATTTCTTCCATAAGCGGTACCTGCAAAGGGCACAATGGCGAGTTCATCCGGATTAAGCGAGCTGAGGGCCGGTAGAGGGCCGGTGGCTGGAATGATATAGCGTACCGATATACAAAGGGAAGTACGAGCAGCGTGACTCTCGTTATGTCAAGAAGGCCAGCTTTGAGGGCAGGAAATGCGATGAAAAAGACGTCCTTTTTGGGTGGAGTTGTGCGAAATCCCACTCGCTGTAGGTAGGGATACTGAAAGGCGTTGCCGAGAGGTGAAACATTGCGACGAATTCCGAAGCCCCCTAGTGCTGGTCTTGCACCCGTAAAGGAGAAGATGCGGGACGACAAAGGTGGTCGTAATGGTGTTTTTCTAGAAATTTGGCCGGTAAGTGAATGCAAGCCGCGCATCCAGGTGGGAGGCATCGTGGAAGGTGGTCAGAGCAGCACTGATAGAAACCCAACCGTGGGAGCTGAAGGACGCAGGTCACGTGCCATAATGCTAGACTGGAATGGGACATCTCCGAGATGCAACTCGCAGCAAAAGAGAGAGCGACACCTACAGGGTTCGAACCTGTGTCCCAAGATGGGATCAGATACCCGAAAATTCAAGTCTGACGCCTTAACCACTCGGCCAAAGTGTCCGCGTTTTTCGTCTTTTGGACGACGTGAATACTCACGACTAATCGCATTGTCCGCATGTTTATTGTTGGGAGCGCGGCCGCTGATGCAGAGGATGATGGTTGTAAGAGAAGTGGGGTTGTTGCCTGAACGTGGCTGGAACGGCGATGGAAGCATGGGGATGAATTGTCAGCAGAAAGGGACGGGGTTACATTCGGCCTGAATCTAGCCGTCCCTGTTGAGGGTGTTTGTGTAGAATTGATGGGTGAATTGAGGTGTTTTGAATTTTGACTGAATTTTGCGCTGCTGTTCCTCCTCCCCCTGCGTCCCTCCCTTTCTCTACAAAAGTCTTTGCATCTCACCCGACTTCTTTTTCAATCCCTCTCAACCCCTTCCCCCACGTCGTCGCTCTCGTCGTCGCCCTCAACACCAGCATTCCTCCCTTGTAGACTGTCTACTTCTCGTCTACTTATCCGGCCTTTGCGACTTTGGCCCACTTCGATTTCGAACCACTCCTTTTTTCTCTAATTCCTCTTCGCTGTCTTCACCATGGGCTGCGTTCAATCCTCTGGTATTGACGATGAAGCCAAGGCTCGTAAGTGGCGATCTCAAGCGCAAGACGGAGAGGGGGGAACGTCTAACGCGACGCTTGTCAGGTAACGACGAGATCGAATCCCAACTCAAACGGGATCGAATGAACGCAAAGAACGAGATAAAAATGCTGTTGCTCGGTGCTGGCGAGTCCGGCAAGGTGCGCCACTTTGATTTCATTGCTACCGCTGTCATCGAGCATCGCTGACGACACATCTTGGTTCGGTTGGTCAGTCGACAGTCCTGAAACAAATGAAGCTCATCCATCACGAAGGGTGGAACGATCAAGAGCGGGAATCCTACAAGGAGATCATCTTCTCAAACACCGTCCAGTCTATGCGAGCGATCCTCGAAGCAATGCCGGTGCTCGATATCAGTCTCAATCCCGCGAACGACGCTCGCCGCGCCGTTATCATGTCACTCCCTGGCCAAATCGAGGGCGATAGCCTACCAAGGGACGTCACCGACGCAGTTAGGGGTCTATGGCATGACGAAGGTGTGAGAGAGGCAGTGAGAAGAAGTAGGGAATTCCAACTGAACGACTCGGCTACATAGTGAGTTCCCACTTCATGCCTTTTACTGCTGATCTGCACGGCACGAGACACGAGGAGCTGATGTGAATATTCACTTGCTTGATAGCTACTTTAACGCTCTCGATCGCATTGGTGCTCCCGGATACGTTCCAACCGATCAAGATATCCTACGGTCCCGTGTCAAAACCACTGGTATTACGGAAACGTCGTTCAAGATTGGTATGTCGCCAAGCCCCCATGTGGTCTCCTGGTCCGCATGGCTAATTTCCCCGCTCAACGCAAACTTTTTGCCTAGGTGAATTGACCTACAAGATCTTCGACGTCGGTGGACAACGTTCTGAGCGGAAGAAATGGATCCATTGTTTCGAAAACGTGACGGCTCTGGTGTTCTTGGTTTCCTTGAGCGAATACGACCAGATGTTGTACGAGGATGAAAGTGTGGTATGTCTCTACCCCTCCACACTTTGAACAGGGTCGGGTCTCATGGCTTATTCTTACTTCCGCCATAGAACCGTATGCAAGAAGCGCTGACACTTTTCGACTCCATCTGTAATTCGCGGTGGTTTGTTAAGACGTCCATCGTGCGTTTCATCATATTTTTGTTGTAACTCGGTTCTGACTTGTTCGCCTTATAGATCTTGTTCTTGAACAAGATTGATCTGTTCGCCGAAAAGCTGCCGCATTCGCCACTGGGCGACTACTTCCCCGACTACACGGGCGGCGACAACTACGACGCTGCCTGCGACTACCTCCTACACCGTTTCGTATCGCTTAATCAGAACGCCCAGAGCAAGCAGATTTATGCTCATTATACCTGCGCAACGGACACTCAACAAATTAAATGTAAGTTTACGTGCCGTTAAGTGGCTTCAGGGCATCAACTAATGTGTTGCCCCCAGTCGTCTTGTCCGCTATCCAAGATATTTTGCTGCAACTGCACCTACGGGAATGTGGCTTGCTATAACCGTCCCCCTGACCACGTTTCAACACCCCATCTGGACCATCCGCCCCACTCCCAGCCCTTCGTGTACCTGCCAATTTTGCTTCGCGCACTATATATTCTGGAATCCCCTCCAGCTTTCGCTTGCTTTATCACGGAACGACAACCATTCCCCGTACATATTGGTAGCTCTACTACCAGTGTCCACTCTTTTGAAGGTTTCCCCTCTTTTCTGTCTGTTGCCTCGTCGTCTGTTTCTGTCGGATATATATTACCTTTCGTTTTCCAGGTCGCTCGCCTTTCTCTCGACACTGGATACATAGTCTTCTCTTCTCTGTTGCGGTTTCTCTCTTTTTCTCCCCACATCGTCTCTTTAGTGCTGTCAATTTCACCTGGAAGTTACCAGCCAGTGTCCCTCACATGGGAAGTGTATTCTGTATACAGCATCTGCTTAGTTTTGTTCTGACCAACATACCCTTGATGATTGATGGCCGAGAAAAAAATTAGCAGACGGACGGCCGGATTGTTGTTGCGCGTAACAGGTCCAAGTTTCTGGTTGACAGGGCACGCTTCTTTTGCTCGATCCGAACTCACCTTCAAGGGGCTTCCATCTTTGTCGACAGGTGCTCTTCGGAACATGAGCCGGCTCTGACTGCCGTGGTGGAAACTCCCCGTGGATTTCTCGCACCTCGGCCTTGGATCTGAGCCTCGTGGGTGACTGAGAAGTCGATTTGGCAACGGCAGAATGGTTTTTGAACCAAATAAGGGTTAGCATGCCGCCGGAAGGGCTGTCAAAGAATCAAGAATGCCACCCTGAGAGGATCTGCAGGACCCTTGTATTGTGACATAAAACTTGGGAATTTGGAAGTACAGTAAAAACAGAATAACAAGTATTGAGAGCATCAACTTGGGCGCACCATCCATAAGTGCAGAAGTCGGTCGGTCATAGCAAGATCCGTTCTGGTCGGCTGACAGTGGCAACGCCGAAGGTATCTCTACTTTCTCTTGGGATACTCCTTGGTCGTGTACTCCTCCGCCAAAAACCTATCGATCAAGACATGCGCAGGTGAGTAAAGACGCGTCTGTGGAGACGAGACCACCCACCCTTCGCCAGTGAAGAGGGTTAACAGCCCAACGGTTACGGCCGATACTGTTCGTCTATCCCACTTTGGTTGGTCCCAATGACGATAGGCTACATACCCAACGCCACCTAGAATGCCAACATTCACTGCAGGAACAATGGCCCGGTGTCACTAACAGGATCAGGCGATGCAATCAGCGTACTCACCCACACCGACGAGGCCGCCCAGGACACCAGGTCGGAGGACAATATCTTTCGTTCTCTTGTATATCGTAGCGCCTTCTTCGCGAGCTTTACGCTCTTCCTCCTGGCCTGCTGCAGTATTGCGGTATGCTTCAGCGATATAACCTTCAGCTCCGAAGAGAAGGACGCCCGCAACACCAGCAGTGGCCAGCGCATGAGTGTCCGAGCGGAATGCGGGCCTGCTATACAAATTATACCCGAACGCGCCAATGAGACCAACGTTCACTAATCAAGTATTATCAGGTCACCATGCTGACATTTGATGACGCTCTGTGACCCACCGAGACCAACGATGCCGCCCAAAGTGGCGGGACGGAGCAAACGCTCTTTAGCTTCAGCCCAGAGTTGTAGCCCCTCTTGCTCGGCTTCTCTGAGGTGTTTCTTGGCCTCGTCCTTGCGACGCGTCGTCTGACGCTTTGCCTTGTCATAACCGCCTGTCTGTTGGCGTTCTGCGTCGGTTGGAGGTGCGTTGACGCTAGTCTCAGTCTATCGATTCAAACGCAGCATCTATCAGTAGAGTCTCGTGGGTTGGTCAGAATCAAAACCGACCATGGGGTGCTCGTCGTAGTTTGTGGGAACGATAGTGACCTTGTGGTCGACGTCAGGCAGACTTGTGTCCGAGCGTTGCGTGTTGAGCAAGGCAGGATCGGGTCGAGGCTGTGGGCCGCTGGCGTTGCGGGCTGTAATGTCAGCGTAGGTTGCCATTCCAGACGGGGCGAGAGGTGTTCAACGTCGTTAAACTTTGCCCGATTTTAACCGTCCAAAGCGCTCCTTCCTACGTCACGAGTCGCGCCAATGCGTCATTTTTCGCACGGCTCTTTAGGCAAGCTACTCTATAGACATCTACCCACCCAATCAGATGCAAACAAAAGCCTTACACTACTGGCCCCTCCGGATCCAGTGTTGGTCAAACAGTAGGATCGACCCGGTCATGGCGCTCTGGTACTAGAACCTTATTAAATCCAAGGGGGCCAGCCGGTTGTTGGTTCCCGAGAGTGGATACTCGTTCTGGCGACAGTAATAAAGCGCGTAACAATATTTCAACCCACAATCTAGTAGGAATGTAGGTCAACTACGACACGTTTTATAGAAAGTCGATCTTTACACAACGCCCGCATCTTTCTACCAAATCACGGAGCTGGAGGTACGTACGGGTCTTCACACCCCATGAAAGCTTCTACCATCCCGCGAAGCCGTCTCGAGCCCCGTGAGTACGCAGCAACCCCTTGGCAGTTTCGCCTATCTGAGCCAGTGTCACTAGAAGGAATCAAAATGAGAGTGTGCAGAACCTTCCTAGAGTCGCAATGGAGACAGCTTTTCCACGATTTCGGCCCGTCGAATCGGCTCGTCTCCCGTTAGTCCATACTCGATACAGGCAGTACATATCTGCAGAGACGGTACTATTTGAATTCACATGGTTAGTATTGACCACGTCTGGCATTCCGAATCGCGACCGGTTTAAAGTGGCGTTGTCGGGAACGATGCATCATCTTGCACCGACGAAGGATTCAGATTCTTCTCGACTTGATGGGTCAGTGGTGGTGCGTGTTGCTGAATTATGCACTAGTGGGAGATACCGGTTTTCGATGCGTCGGTGTACCTCAAGCACAGACGGACGACCCGCAGGGCCCTCTCGCCAGCAATATTCCGCTACATACTAGACCAGGACATAGGAAGTCCCCTGTTGATAATACTGGGTCTTTTTTTGGGGATGGTTCCCTTTTCAGTACGTATTCGACGATATCGCCGATTCGCTCGTTGTGGGGATGCCAGTTGACGTTCCCGCTCAGCACCTACAAGGGGTCGAGTCAATGGGCAGCACAGGTGACGCGAGAGTGCGTGCCTGATAACTAGTAATTCCAAATGCATTAACGTTTCCTTGGAAAGGCGTTGGGCCACCCCTCCAGATCTCCGGATTCAACTCGTATACCGTCACCTGGCCACGTATCTCGTCTGATCCAACCTTGGCTGATCGTCAGAACAGACCGAATAGTAAGGCATAGATCTGAATAGTAAGGCACAGATGTCCGAAGATACGAGAACGTTGATGCCGCCACGAATAATATTCATGCCATGCAAGTAGCGCCCGACATCGGCAATTTCACACAGCTTGGAAAGGATCAGCTATCCACCAGATTCTAAAGGCTATAAAGACGCTCACTAGTCTTGGTCGATCTGCATCAGGATTGCGGGCGAGATACTCATCAATTGGCCCACTATCATTGCATGAGAATACATACAAACCCAAAAGGTAGGGTGATCCTGTGCGATAGAGAGAGCGCCAGATCTCTCCGGTATCTGGGTCGCGAGGGGCGCCACTCGGTCGACGAAAAGCCTCGATCGAACACACCTGCTGTATGTACTTATTTGAATGATCCTATGAGCCATTTCAAGGCGACTTTGCCCAGTGGCTCATCTTCTGTGACAAAGATCTCTCCATAGCCACCTGAATTGATGGTTGGCTTTTATGGGTCAAGTTTCAACCGATAAGTTGCAAGGCCTAGTCCTGATGGTGCAGCTACTTGGATAGATGGGGAAGACCATTCAATCATGCGTCGACGTAAGTAAGTGTTTTCAGTGTCGGGGCAAAAGCGGCTGTCAACCCGAACGGGCTGCAAAAGGTTGGCAGAAGGCGTTGTCGATGCAGAGGTTTTTGTCCAACATAACACCAAAATACGGTGCTTGGCGATTGGCCCGTGACGAGTACAGACCTCAGTGAGCCAGAGAAACTAGTGGATGTCCAAACTTCGGAAGACGGACTTGCGGTATTTTCGACCCCGACGGCGACTTTGCCCGATATCAACCCGACACCGTCATTCGGGGTAAGAACCTCATATCACGCACTGCATAGCGACCAACTGATTGAAGCCAATGCTAAACGGCGATATTCGTAACTTTGTGACAAGGATGTATACTGGGAATGAAGCGGTGGGACTCGAAAGCTGTCCGTCAAGCTCCTCTCCCACTATACACCATTCCAACGATAGCAAGACCGACGTGAACATCTCACTTGAACCTTTAACACGATCAATCGACAGAGGGACGCGGGGTCCTTGTACATACACTCACATTTACCCACCCTCGAGGCCTCCAAAAACCGACAACACGGATAGCCCAACGTTCGGCCAACGAAGCCTTCGAAGCAAAAGAACGCGACACATTAGCCGAACAGGCCTTCCCAAACGATCGTCGTCGAAAACGTTGCAACGATCCATCCACGCCTCAGGCCCCGAGACCCAACCGCCCACACCCCCGCAACTCAAAACCTTCGAACGCCCGGCACGATCAGAAAACGATCAATTATATCCTACTCTTCGTAGGTATTATAAATATCATGCCTTTTCGTTAGAATGAACAGGTGAGGGATGGTTGAAGAGTGAACCGTGACTCGCAGCATTCGCCGCATGCTGGATAAAATAAACACCGAGAAGAAAGAAAAGGAAACTCCCAACCTCCGAGCTATGTGCATTATTTTCACATCTTCCTCCCCGAGCTCATCTCGTACGCCTCACTCTGCAAAGGCAACGTTCGCTGCCGCGGCCTCACTCTCGGTCGCTCCGCACCCACACCAGCAGAAGGTGGCAACACCGCTGTCCTCCGCGCAGCCTGGCGGGGGTTAGTCAAATTCAGGTCGTCCGTCTCCCCAAAGACGTCGTCCGCGGTATCCTTTAACGCCGCATTCTTGTCTTCGAAGTTATAATCCGTCCGCGGTATACGAGGCTCTTTGATCGTTCCCAACTCGGGCGTCGGTGGTTTCTTGCCTGCGTCCACTTCGTCCCAAGGAACGAGCGTATACTTCGTAGGTTCCGCAGGCCTGTAACGCATCGCAGTGACGTCAACGATGCCAATCCCTTTCACAACAGAGCAAAACGACTAACGCAGAGGGGTCTCCACCAGGCCCAAATATCCCAACCTCAGTCAAACTGTTTTTCAATGCACATATCCACATATTACGGCGTTTAGCTATCCGGGGGACACAGTGTTAGCTAGGAGCACAAAACGGCGACAGAGCGGGTGCACCTTTGAGCGCGCTAAGATGATTATTCGACTTGTACTTGATTTCAGCTCCTAGCACCATCTTCTCCTGTCCAGGAATATCTGAGAAATAACCAGATCCGAAAACCATTAAGCATCGCATCCGACACCACGGCAATGACCCTCAAACGATTACCTTTCATAGTGATATCAAACACGGGCTGGAAATCCCTCCGCCGAGACTCTACAAACGCAAGCATCTTTGCGCGAAGTTCCTCGATTTTCTCGAATGACGTCGTATACTCGACGTCAAACTCAAACGGCTCGCTTTCCGGTCCGCTACGTCGGTGATTTCGGATGAACTGTAAAAATATTGGTCAGAAGAGGTACGCCGAGGATAGGAGCTGTCCGAATCTCACCGATTCGGTCAAGGAAGAATGGGGAGCTTGAGTAAAGCATCCCTGCGAGTCCACAAAGATGGTCGATAATAACCGGATTTCCTTGACGGTGTACGTCGCGTCCCTATAACGGCGAATAAGCCACCAAACCAAGGGGGGTCGCTTCCGGCGAGACTCACTCTATCACAACACAATCTCCACTAAACCGTATACATTAGCATCATGACATCACCTCCAAGTGAGGAGATGCACTTACATATCATAGGGATGCTTGATAAAGAGGAAGATGATGCTCCTAAATGCGACGTGGCGATCAGGAAACAGCCTTTATCACCGGGGCACACGATCATCAGATAAACACGCACGACAGCACTTCAGCAGCCGAGCCACCGATAAGCCAGGACAGACCTATAGGAGGGGGCGTTATTATCTCCTAGTCGGGGTCTGAATGCATTGTGCAAGACCCTCTTACCCAAGATCAGCGTTCCCGCACCCGTTAGGAGGTTAGTGAACGATGCATCCTACGCCACGTGTTGGTCGCCAGTTAGCGAGAAGTTCTTCTGGAAGATCCATATCGCGTACCAGAGAGACAGCCATTATCAGAGCAGCCACGACAAAGTATAATGACATTAGGATGTTGTCCAGTCGTCCTACGGCCGAATCGATATCTTTCATGCTGGCCGAGAGACTCAATAGTTCTCGATGGATCTCACTGAGGACATGCGTCAGTACCAGACAGATGGCATGCTGAACGGCCATAGCTTACATGCATCTATCGAGAGGATGTCAAAACAATGTCAATAAAAGACGAAAAAGACAAACTTACGCCATTTCAACTTCATCCCTCGTACAATCCCCATTATCATCCTTGTCAAAAATGGAAAACGCGACTTGCGCTTGCTCGAGAGAGGGGAAGAAGCGTGCAATATCACCAAGCGTCATAATCGAAGCCCCTTCCTGACGGAACGAATAAAACAACCGTCTTGCGAGAAGTCGCGTCTTATTCGCCGATGCCAAAGCGGTGTACACCTTTGCTTCGGGAGAGCTGGGTTGGAGAGTCGAACTGCCAATGATCTCGCTGGCCACGTTCCCGAGCGCCGTAGTCGCCCCTTCCGCAACACCTCGGACACCCTTGAGCACGTTCCTGAGGATCTTCTTCGGGTTGACAACTGGACCTTTCGAAGAGCTCGCATCGTCTTTGAGGGTATCATTTCGGCCGGGGATATCGGACGAATGAGCATACAAGACAATCAAAGCCTTGATTTGCACCTTCTGCCCTGCGATCCGGTCTATCGAACCAAAACCAGATCAGCTGTATTAAATCCTTTGCTTCAAAGTCAACATACCAGCATACGACCGCTGATGGAACTTGTATGCGATAAACTGAATCGCAAACTTTTCTCCCAACAGCACACCGGCACAAACCGCCAGCCCGAACAGGATCTTCGCAATAAGACCGAGAATGCGAGCCGAGCCTGGAAACGCTGCTTCGTCCGCATCCGATATCTTGGTGTTAATAAGAGGCTGATACGCTATCCACATTCCGGTGGACCAAGCAGCGAATGCAATATACCTAAGAATGTCCAGATGCGTTAGCCACGACGATGAGAGGCTACCAAATATGCCATTCTACCGATTCAACGCGGTCAACCAATCGATGTACCGTCGTGTAGACACAGCAGCCAGTCCAATCGTCCTTGAAGAGTATTAAAAGAGCCACGCTTGAATACGCACAACGCCGAGCGGAGTGAAGACTCTCACCATTGAAGGATCTTTGGTAAAACCATCGAAAACGCCAGAGCTCCCCACCATCCGACCCACGCAACTGACAGCCATATACTCCACCATACGAGTTTGACATGCCATACATTGGCATCGGGTGCCGCGGTCAAACCCACAATCCCCGGAATCCAAACTATCCGCGTCCAAAAGAGTGAGTTGGCGGCAGTAACCAGGGGAACGGTCGAGTATACTCACGTATCGCAGCAAAGGGAACGATATACCTAAAATAGAATATTCCGTCAATACGTCTAAATTCACCCTCTCCATATCAAGAATAGAAACTGACAGCATCCATCGGGTAACTGCCAGCACATCAAACCAAGATATCGATCAATCATCCGAAAGGAATCGCATGGAGTTGATAATCGGAAGACTCACTGATCGACATGTTCAATAAATACTGGTAATGCCCCAATGCTTTACAATCGTGAACGTCCATGACAATCGTACGAAGGGAAACTCACAGCATATATGCGACCAGCGCGTGATTTCTGATAATCAAAATCAGTTTCTCCACGTCAACAAACGCTCCCCGAAACGCGTAGGCAGAAACGGGGGTGGGACTTACAACGAAGTCTCCTTCCGCAAACGTAAGATGCTACACACCCACGATTGAAAAATCCAGTAGACGTCCCAAAGGTTAGTATAACACTCGGCGGGAAAGACTTGAAAGGAGGGGGGACGTACGGCTTCAGATGCGGTTCGAGTATCGTAATCCCCCCCAGCCGCGAAGATATCGTAACTCGAAAGCCGACTCATCTTGTGCGCATGTCCACTCTTCTCATCGTCCAGCTTTTTAAATCTCCCTTTATCTCCTGCGTCGGACGAAGAGGATTTGTTATGCGAATGCGCGAGACGATGGGCGAGGCTTCCTTGGCTGGCGTTTCCGAAATGCGCGTGCCGTCCAGTCGACTGAGGGGGATAACCTCCACCGACATCTTGGGTTAGGTTGGTTGATGAACTAAAGGGGTCGGGGTCGGGGAGTTGGCCTGGGGGAGATTCGTTGGGAGGGGAATGGACGGTGTCGGAATCGTTTGAAGTTGGCCGAATGTCGATAGAGTGGTATCGCTCGATTTGTGTTGGAGGTGCGGACATGATGTTGGACTTGGGTGTATAACCAGCACCCCTTGTTGTCGTTAGGAGCGCGTTGTCCCAAGGTTGTAAGTGAAAGAGAAGGACTGAAGGAAAGACGTGATCACGAAAGAGTTTTTGAACGCGCTCTCCTTGTTTGTGGCAGAGCGGAATGGGCCGGTGGGACTAGGATTGCGGTGGGTTAGGAACAAGGTCTAAAGAATTTCTCGTTGCACCCCGCGTCCGTCAATATTGAAATGACGTTTGGACCTGTTTGCGAGTGTGGCTGATCAAACATTCGACGGGGTTGAACAGTACAGTACAACAACTCCATCACCTACGACAACTGCGACTACCAGAAAAGCTACTTTCTCTCTCTCTTGCTCTGAACTCCTACAGTAATGTTTGGCTTTGGACGCCGCAAAACGGTCAAAAAACAAAAGAAAGATGCCAAGAACGGCGTTACCGATGGTAAAGACGATGCTAAGACCACTTCACCCGCCGATATACCGTCCAAGATACCCCTCGAAGAGCCCTCGCCACTCGCCCAAGCCAAAGCTCAAGCATTCAAGAAAGCCAACCCGGTGAAAGAAAAAGGTCTTCCGTCCTTCGCCGAGTTCGGTACCAAGGACGTCGACGCGCTCCAAGTCGAAACGACAAGCGACGCCGAGAATGGGAATACGCTCAAACCATCAGGGTTGACGGTGCGAAGCCCAGAGAACAAGCGGGGTGCACAGAGACTGTCGGTGGGGAGTCCCAACGCGTCTCCGAGCCCCAGAAGAACCAGCGACGGGTATCGCGACGCGTCGCCGTCACGAGGAACTTCGCCCGGCGCTGAACGACACCTCAGTCCTCTATCCACCCGAGAAACCAACTACCAACATCATTCGCCCCAGCATCACTCCCCTCAACACCAGGGTCTTTCGCCAAGCCAGTACACGGCACGCAGGACTTCTGACGAATATGGCCGCAACTACACGGAAACCAACAACAACTGGCAAGGTATGTGCCCCAAAGTTTTTGCTATTACGTCCAAAAGGCTAAAGGGTAACATTTTACGTCAGATCCGTATCAACAACATCCACACCATCGCCAACCAAGCCCGAATCCATCGTCCTACGCTCCCCACCGTCAACCATCCCCAAATTATGTCGACGACCCCTACCAACCACGGTATTCGGGCGATCAGTACGGTCTCGCACCCAACGTCCCGTACACCGCGCCAGCAAACTACCACGATCTCTATCGCCAGCCGGTGCAACCTCCCGCACATTGGAATGACGAGAGATTCCAACCTCAGTACCCGTCGCCCGTGTCGGAGAGGTATTACGAACCTCCAATGGACGATAGGATGCATGCTTCGGATCATTATTACTCGCAGCGTCCCCAACAACAGGAACAACGAGGATCTGGGCTGTTTGGGCCGCGACACACCGAGCCATGGCCGACGCCCGGTGCATACGGTGATGGGAGTCCCCAACCGCGGTATCAGCAACAACAGCACGAGCGACAGTCTGGGCTCTTTGGGCCCCGACATAGTGAAGGATGGCCATCGTCTGGGGATCGTAGTCCTCAACCACGATATGAGCAATACAGGCAACATTCAAGTCCTGCGCCGCCGGGGCAATGGAACGATCCTCGTGGAGGTTATTATTCGCAACCCCAAAGTGACTTGACTCGGTCTCCAAGCAGAGCTCACGCACATCCGTATTACGGTCACCAACGTGCTCAGACCGTCGATTCAGGCACCCCGTACGGCAGTGGTGCTTGGTCGGCATCACACACGGACGTCAATGCGCAACAGGGGAGTTATCTGCCGCCAACGCGAGAATACCAGCCACCTCCACATACACCGTCATGGGAGGACGATCAAAATCGCCGACGTCGGACGTATTCTCTTCAGCAGTTCCCTCCGACGTCTCCCAGTCCAGCCGCAGGACTTTCGCGACAACGGTCGAAGCGATATTCCGATCATGCACAGTACGTCGCAGGCTACCCTAACGGCTACCCTCCACCTCACCACCAACACCCCCATCAACAAGCACCGCATCATACACCTCGGCAGGGATGGCCGTATGAGCGCCTTGAGAGTCTGACCGAACAGCTCGAACGTACGCATTTAGCGTATGAGAATACGTATGCTTCGCAATCAACGCAATCTCTCGCGGGAGGTGGCGATGAGGGAAGACAAAATCACCATTTGAGTGATTTGTCGATATACCACACCCCCTCGGACTCACGTTCTCGAGAATCGTTTGATTTCTCATCGTCCCCTTCCCCTTCCCCGATCGAACGACGTGCACCGTCGAGGTATGGGCAACGTGAAGGGTATGGTGTTGCGTTCCCGCAATCAGAATCACGGACGTCGTTGCATTCCGTCGTTCAGGCGAGGGATGATGATAATGGGGGGTACGAAATAAGACGGGGTTGGGAAACGTCCGAGCGCGCCAAAGTGCCTTTGCAAGAATCGCCGAGAAAGCGTGTGGTCTCGCAGAAGGTGGTATCGACTCCGCCCCCTTTGCCCCCTCGAACTCCGGCGGGGAGTGAGCGATACGCCGAGCACGAAGGCGCTCGTCAGCGCGAGGGGGTTTCAGCGTGTTCGGAGGGCGTGCATGGGAGGCAATTGCCACAGCCACCTGTTTCGAGTCCCCCGGTGCAGCGGCAGAGGAGGGCTTCTGGGAGTGCTGGGATGAATGCCGGGCAGTGGGGACCTAGACCGACGCCCGGGTGGAGAAACCAGCCTGCGATGTTAGGAGATCAGCAGCCGGATGGGAGGCCGGCGGAGAAGGGAGAAGGATATGCGGCATTACAACAGCAGCAGCAACAACAATATGGAGGTAGAGAGTCGGTAGGTGCGTACGCGGAGAGGTATGCTGGGTCTCCAAGGGGAAGACCTACGACCCCGGTGTCGTCTTCTCCGTCGATGGGTGGATCGACAGTTGGGAATGGGACGTACGACACATCGCATCAGCAAGCGGTCGCCGGGTATGACGACATGTGGCAACAGCAGCAACTGCAAAGTCAGCAAGTGCAGCCGGCTCAGCAGGAGCAGGGGGTGGCTACGGCGTCTCCCTCGGGGGGACCGCATAGACGCCGGACGACAGTCAGTGTGACTGGACCAAGAGGACCAAGGAGTCTGCAGAGCGGGCCGCCAGTTAGTGGGGCGCGGGTTGCGGCGAGGTAAGGGGGATCAGAGAGTATATCGGTCGATGTATTTTGGGTAGTCAATCATTAGAGGTGTTATATTGTTAGCGTTGGGAAGGTGGGTAGGACCCCGTGTCGATGCACCGTAAATGCGACATCGGATGACCGTGCTAGCCCTCTGACCAATGCTACTGTGTATCGTCTGACTTTTGTATCCGTGTAGAGTGTCCAGTGTAGCGTACCGTTGTCCCGCTGTGGGGAGGTGGGTTTGGGTGTGGGTTTCCGGGGAAGGAAACAAGGTGCGGCGTGGAGGAATTGGAGCCCGCGTCTGGACGCGTTCGGTCGGGATGGATAGGATGGAGTTCCGATGGCGAACACGCATGGGTAAGGGAGGTGAGATGGCTACATGACGCGCGCTGGGTGTCGAGAGATACGCCGTCGATGAAGCCGGCGGTAAGACCCGCGTCGCGCCACCAGCACGATATAGCGAACGCTATGATAACCATAAATGCCCTTCCTCCTCTCTCTGTTGATGCGAGAACGATCTTATTTAGTCGCTGTCTTCGTCATCTAGACTCGCAGGGATCTATACCGATCAGTTCTAGCCCACGAAGGAGAGCGTGTTCGGTAACATAAACCTCTCCCTGGTTATAATTATTCGAAGGACGCGAGTTCACCTCATTTAGGCTTTTCTTGTGCGACTCGAAAAATACCCCTCGCGAGCTAAATGTGTGGTGTTCGGATTTCGCCGTGAGCGACCCGCCCACAGGTGTTGCTGCTCGCGGATGTTGGCACAGCACGCATGTGTCCGGAGAAAGTTCAGCAAAAGGAGCTCGCGATGGCGATCATGACGAGCGCATGCACGTTTGTTTCGGCTCGTGAACGTGGTCGACGACGTACCTTTCTGCTCCCATCTTCACCTCCAACGCCCGTGCGCCGGCACGATCGAGTCTCCACGGTACACCAAGTCCCATCACAAAGGTTGGCGTTACCAAAAAACTGAATAAAATAACGCATGCACGACAGCGATAACAGTATTAAAAGTTTCGACGAGTGATTCTATGGCGTAAAAGTCCGCAACTTGGCGCCATCAAGACGTCGCATGTCAGCTACTCAATAGCCAACCCCAAACTCGACCCACACCCCGGCCAGGGCCCAACAACCGACTCAACAGAGTTCACTCAAACTCACCCTTACACGTGCAAAACTCACCCTCCAACCCCCACCGACTCGGAGGGCAGCGGCACAGGATCCACAACAACAGCCCTTCTCCTCGGCTTGAAAATCAACACCATCACCAACCCAAATATGATCAACAACAGCAAAAATATACACTTCCGCCTCCCCGTGTTCTTTTGGTACCTTTGAGTGCGTTCCCAAGGTCAACACGAGCTAGCGACGACCTAAAAGAAGAATCACTCGCCTGGTTGCGACGTCCAGATCCTTGACCGCGTCCTCCATACGAAACACCGTCTGTTCGATATTGTATTCCACGGAGTCGAGTATCGTACCCTGTTCGATGACGAGCGTCGAGAGGTCCTTGAACAATTCCGCCAACGACGCGATCGATTTGGCAATTTCCGTTATTTCCCGCGTGCGCGTATCAACATCTGGCGTGGTATCAATCAACTGTTGGGTCGTCAATTGCGAGCGACTCTGTCCCCCAGAAACAAGCCGCAGCGTGTCCAGTCGCAAATATTTTTTTAAAGTTCAAACAGCGGGTGCATCGTCGGAATAGCCCCCAAACGCGTGTTCCAATGAACACGATCGAACAAAAAATGCGGGGAAAAGGAACAAAAATGAGATATTGTCCTTTGGTAGCGAGTGTCGAACGAACTTACCGCTTCCACGTCTTCTTCTAGTGCCGCGAAGCGATCGCCGCCTTTGAGAGATACTGCTCCAGAGGCGATGAGTAGATCTTGATTCTTGATGGCGTGTCCTTGCAACTCTGCGTAAACCAACACCCCCGTTCACACCAAAAAACGAGGTCACATCAGTCGGTCCATCGTATCTCGGGCGTGATAGGATGCAACAAGAATGGAAATTGGAACAGTCCCATCCACAAAGGAAACCCCAAAACGACTGCGCGGGTTCCCTATCAGAAGCCAAAAAGTTGCACACGCATACATTCGATGTTCGATAAATGGATGGCAAGAAAACGTACTTTGCATGTATACCCTTTGCTTCTTCCTAAAGGCATCGCTGAGGTCTTGAACCTTGGCGGCCAGTCCGCGTTGTACGTTTTGTGCGGCGAGAAGTTCATGACGTGTGGGAGGGGGAAATGTCGTATGAGGGTCGATTTGTTGGATCAGGGATTGCGCTTTGCGGAAGTCCTAATACACATGGGGAAATCATTTAGATGAAGGGGTATGGATGTGGGGTGGATATACTGACGCGAGTGATGTCGGTGGTGAGAGATTCGATTTCGCGTTCCTCTGCGGTACGGTCTGCGAAGCCGGGTAGAACGTGTTTTGCGTGGAGCTTGTCGAGAGTGGAAACTGGGCAACGAGGTGCAATCAGCTTGGTAGGTTGCGATTGCCGGACGGATCCAAGAAAAGGACAAGAAGGGGGTGTAGAGACATTGCCGCTCACTTTTGGTGCTGGTTGTCGCAAGTAGGGCTTGTACTTGATCTGATATGGGTAGCCTATGTGCATAATGAATGGGATGGAATGGGAGATGAGATGACGTCGACTACGGTACCAATTTGGAGGGACGTCGATGGCTAGGTGAGGCTGATCATCTGAGAGAAGGTGGGAATGTTCTTCAGAGTTGTCATGGGTAGAGGGCGTATAGCGTCGTCTTGGTCGAACAGAGGAAGCACGGATGGAAAGGAAGAGGTTCGTTCGTGAACGTGTAGTCGACATTGAGAGAGGGAGTTGACGGAGATAAGCGGGAGAGAGCAAGGGGTTCAGGCAGGACCCCGGACAGTCTTGTGGCAGATCGGGTCAGTCGGGCGACGCCGTTGGGTTGGGTGGATGGGGCACAACAAGACTAAACATGGTGGACGTAGGCAACTTGGAACGGTATAAAGCTAGGTCGGGCTCCTCGCTCAAAGCCCTCCTCAGCCCTCATCCCATCTCCTCCTCGTCCATCTCTTGATCGCGTTGAGCGTTCCCCTTATCACGACTTATCGCACGTTTGACTCTTCTACTATTCCTAATCCTCCTCGACCCCACACGTCCTCGACCAAAAATGTGCCGCGAGATCACGTATGTGGACCGACTCGAGCGACATGGAGACGTCGTACTGACGGTCATCGCATAGTGAAGGAACGAAATACGCCTGCTCGCACTACGTGCCCACATTCTGGGTGAGTCCTCCAGTCCGCGTCGAAATCTCGATGCACGCAGACTGACCCCTTGCCTCAGGCAGCAGTATTGGACTGCAACAAGGCCCACTGCTCCAAAAGCCAGCGCCATCCACAATCTTGTCGCTCCGGATCCTGCGTCAAAGTGAGTTGCTCAGCCCATCGTCCCTTTGTAAGGCCTAACGTCCGGCGCTGCAGGAGTACGGACCCGGACTTGAAAAAGTAACTGAAATCTCTGAAAAGCCCTGCCCCCGATGCCGACACCATTAAGGCCCCTCCACAACGCTCAACCGTTGACGATTCGTTCTGACGCCACTCCTTGCAATCATCAAACACTGTATAACGTCTGTATACCGCTGGTGGATATATCTCGCATTTATACCCGTAATTGTACTTTACCTTGTAACCTAGCTCCATTGTGCCTCTCATGCGCGTGATGACAAATGATCGACGGGCGTCACGAGTTAAGCAGCAATCTTGAACGCTGACACAGCCCTTGGTCGGTGGCGAGCGTCTACCAAATTCGGAAATCCCGGTCCGGCTATCTCACTGGAATATGCCGGTGCCACCCTCCG
Source organism: Tulasnella sp. 403 (assembly GCA_019632305.1). Lineage (NCBI taxonomy): Eukaryota > Fungi > Basidiomycota > Agaricomycetes > Cantharellales > Tulasnellaceae > Tulasnella > Tulasnella sp. 403. Next base: position 41,896 of record WSTW01000074.1, read on the forward strand.
ACTCTAAATCGGACAGGTCTTCATTTTGCAAGAGAGGTGACATCGCCCGTGATGGAGGATTGACTGAAGATGGACAGTCGACTTTACTCTCCGCCTCGGTATCTCAGTTGGGGTTGCGCCTTTGAACGTGACCATGGCCCACAATGGTCATTCCCATCACAAGACCCACCTATCCGTTTCAACAGCTCGGCACGCACGGCGAACGGCGAATTCAGCGTCCAACACAAACTCCGCCGAACGTCGAACACAAAAGGCCTCATGCGCACCCCCGAAATTCGACTTCTCGGACAGCATTCAAAAGGCCTCTTTTTTGCGTCATAACGGAAAGGGAAACAAGGGGACATGCCACTCTGTTGTTTTACATGTGGCATGACAACCAAACCCCCCATCGCCGCCGTTGCGATACACATTTCACGTCCAACGCCATCTCACTTTGTGCGCCATTTCGGTGGCTGGGTGGATGACGAAAGCACGCCGTTGGCGGTACAACAATTCTTGTCTCTCTGGTTGCCTTTTATTTTACGTGGTTGGGTGCAGCTCCACAACCCCAAATTCGCGATGGCCCACGATACTGTGAACAGGGTTGCACCGCAAAACTTGCATCGTCGAACACATGGCCTTTGCGCTACTTTCCGTTACGCAATTCCAGGTCAACGGCCGATGTTCGTACAATACACCTCACGTGGTCGAATGAGATTTGCTTTTCATCCCATGTCCTCAATATGCTCCACCCCTCGGTGCCCACTGGGATGTACAGCAGTATGTCCCAGCTGCCAGGGCATGCGAGTGAGAACATCCGAGGTCTACCCACGTTATCTTTCTCCACGTGCCCATTACCAGCGGCATCGAACGGCACTTCAATGTCTGATCGCAGAGACAGAACTCTCGTGGTTTTAATCAGCAATTGGTACGTGTAATTTAACCTATCTACCCACTCACAATACGATGACTTATCATTCTATCTTTCAACTCAATTGTGATATATCCGACGAATCAGTGGTATTTCTTGACAGTTGGTTGACGATAGCCGCTCCTTTCAAGAAACATGTATGCAACGAGAAGACACGTCTTTTTTTTGACGGACGATCCTAGTAGGAACTTTAACCCCCCCACATCGCGTGTTTGACGTCGTCGTCTGTCCGACATAATTAATACACGCCCCAACCCCTACACCTTTGCCCTTGCTCAGGTCTTCTACTCCCCCTTCAGGCAAGCCAACCTTCCAGACTTTTCTGCCACCGCACGAAATGTGCGCAGTCGAATCGTACGACCGACCCACAAGGTACCTCAATTCAAAACCATACTATTGTCCCACTACAATTATATTGCCTGCGTTGGTCGAACGTTTGGCGGGTGTATTGTCCCGGCGGCGTCCGAATATATAGGACTTGACCAAAGTTCGAAAGTCAACGCCGCCTCTCCTCTCCGTTTCTCCCGGATGAGAGACTAGGGTGCTCCCCCCTGTCACCTGGGTGGTCAAGCTACGAGGATGATGCGATGACAACCCGAAGAAGAGAAGGATATATTGCGCTTTTCAATGTGAGGTCTTTTGGTGTGCCCATCGAGGCGACGCTCCTGTGCTAACGTCGTTCCAATGTTCTTTCGAGGGTTGGTCTTTGGTGGCTGAAAGGGGTACCTTGGAAGGGGAAGATGTGGGTACGAGTGCGGTACCGCAGGTGGAGGGCATGTCGAACGAGAGAAGGTAAGAGAAGGGTGTATTCACTCGGAGGGGTGCCGACGGGAAAGGGAGGGTGAGTTATCGCGCCTTGGTGCCTAGCGGCGTTCGGTAGCGACGACAACGACACCGGTCATTCGACCAGGACCGACTTCTACACGCCAGAAGATTACGACGTCCAGACGTAACGTACACTTCTCTCCCTTTCTCGAACCTCCCTACCCACCCACCCATCTATCAACTACCTTTCGCCGTCTTTGACACCAAAGTAATAGCAGACGCCACTTCTGCATGTTCTCCCTCTACCAAGAAAAACCATACCCCAACCCTGCGCTATCTCATTAACACAATAAATACTTTAAACATATTAGCCTCCCCTCGATCGACGATCACCAAGAAAGCATCTCGGCACAGACCTATAACGAACAACCTCTCCGCTATCTCGCACCCTTACCCCTCCACTTAACCGCCACCTCTTCTACGAACAATCCCGCGAACCTCCAACCCCCTTCCAAACAAAGTCTAGCAGATGATCATCCCAATATCCACAGCACCTCGATGATAATGAGGAACCAGAAGTAGGTGCGGCCCTGCGCCCGTCCGAAATGCGCGACTTGCCGACGGGTGGTGCCTTTTTTGAAGGGACGCTTTTCGCGAAGGGGTGCGACGCGGCGGTCTACTATACCGTACGGGGTTGAGGTGCGACAGCGACCCGCAATATCGCTGGCGATGGAGGAAATAGATAAGAGATACGCCTCGGGAATCGCTACTAGTTGTGTTAATTGCTGTATATACGGCCGGACCGTCGTCGTCGGCCGGACGGACGAGAACGGAGACGTAAAAGTGGGAGTCAGACGTAACTTGTCATTTAGGGGCCCTGTTGCAGCGCCTAAGCCGTCCGGGCTGCATGCGCATAACCCGTGTATGGTAGATCATCCATCTCACCCCACGCCAATTTCGAACATGTACAGTAGAAACATAGAAAACCTGTTCGATTGACGCCTGTCCGTATGGGACCCGTTTTCTTTCATGACAATCGTAGAAACCACGATACCTGACGCTGACCTCCCCCAAACCGACACGGAATAACCGCATATCACACATGACGTGCAAGACAATAGACCGTTCTTTTCTAAACCGATTAACAAAAAGTCAAGCGGAACCAAAAACGTGATCAAGTGGACGGCAAAGTCTATCACACTCGCGCATGGTACGCAGCAATGATCGTCAGCCACTCAGCAATGTCTAACCTGCATCACACTACTACTGCCATCCATCCCGGCCGGGCCTCGTCACCCAGCCCCACATCCAGGAAGCCTCAACCGCGGCTTGGATTCTCGAACGCACATCCAGACGGCACTCCCGGATCTCAACCAACCCTCCCCCATCTCGTCTCGTGCTGTACCGTCGAACATGGATGGATCTTGAATTAGACGACCGTTTTCCCCATCATTCACTCCCCGCATCATGCACATTCTTACCCCTCATTTTGCTGCCGGCCATCAAGAACCTCTTCGCTAGCGTCCAAGGGGAGGAAACGTGGTCGAGAGGCAAGATGTAGCAACAAGTGCCGTGCAAAGGATCCGTCCGATTATTACTTATCGAGATCCATCTCCACAAACTGCAAGGCGACAAATCGAATTGACATCTAGTCGATAGTCCGACACTAGAAGGGGAGGAAAGACCGACATGCATCCTTTCACCTACTGACCCTCGAAACGAGCCGAGTGCATAATACATGCACCCTGAAGACATTCCTCATCCCACAACTTGATTCCCGACTTTCCTTTTCCGGCTTACCTCTTTGGCTCAGTCCAGAACGACCCCCCAAGCATAGACCCGATCGGGCGAACCGCTGGAGTCCTTTTTTTTGCCCTGCGCTTCGTACAGTCGACCACGCCCACCTCGGTTGCACCCTATCACGCTTCCTTCCCAACTCGTCAAAGCCTTCAGTCGCACGAGTGGCTTGTACACCCTTTCCATCTTCTCAAACGAACACTTGGGAGAAAACGAAAGAAAGAAAAAGAAGAGGTGGCGTACGGCCAATCCGCAACATCTCACGCATTCAACGCGACGCCATCATGTCTACTCACTTGAACGAAAACTCGATCCACTTACCGAGCGGACCCGGTTTCCCCTTTCACGCGCAACAGAGAAATGCGATCGGTGGGAGCGGTAGGTAAGTTTCCGAGGAGACCTTCCCCACCCTGCACACCACTACCCAAGACCGACACGACGCAAGAAAAAAAAAGTCTCCCCCACACCAAATTCATTGTGGCCCAATGCAAGGGAGAATATGCGTCGGCCACGTTCGTACGTCCCTTCGGCTCTCATCAACTGAATGGCGTGTGCATCTTCCCTGTCCACACGACAGTCGACCAGAAATGCCTACGGGGGTCTTTCTGCCGCGAAAAAGAGAACAGCAGAGTCATCTCGAATGACCCGCCGTGCCGTACCTTCGGTCATGTTAACACCGAATGGCAACACCCCCAAAAGAGGGAAACCGCAAAGAACACCTCACGTCGTGTTATGTGGGGGAGACATCATTCGAATTGAGGAACAAGACGGCCGCTATTGTATCACGTGTGACACAGAACCCATCTTACGCGCAGAGAACATCGATAAGCGGGATGCCCAAAGGAGGTTATTATCAACGATCAATCGGGCAACGACGTTTTGATTGTGCTTCAGTTGAAGGAAAGGTGAACGTGTCCCCATCGGTTCGGAGGGACGGGTCGCCCGCAGGCCACTTGTCGTGTGCCGGGTAGTTCACGACGGGTGGGAGACAATGGAAGAGAATTATTGGCGTAAGTTTGATGATGCAGCGTGTCGGACGGGTTGGGAGCTAAACGCCCGAGGCAAGTGTTCATTTTACTGTTGTTGGGGATATGGTGCGGCGGGGCCGGAGGTGAACTGTGTAGACAACGAGATGCGTTGATGTCGGCCATATCGTCTGGGAACAGCTTTTTCTCGGGTATACAGCCTTCGTTGCTGGTCCAATGACATTGTTTCTGTGACTGTAGCACGGGGAAAGAGAAGACGATTACGGCCGAAAGAACATGTCGAGTACGATCGTAGGGAGAGCCGTATCCGTACCTTTGTTACATTGAGTTGCACCTTTTCATTTCGTTGGGTTGGACAAGCGGTACTTGCCGTCGTCTGACCGAGTCGGATTTCGATCGAAGGGGGGTGTAATCTAGGGAAGAGAGAGGTAGCTCGCGTGTGTTGGCCCCTGGTGAAAGAGGCTTGTGCACCGGAGCCGTTAGAGTCTGTCCATGCTGGCACGTCGCGGCCGTACCTCTTGCAGGCCAGCCCACCGCCACAGAGGTGGCATTTTGAGTAAGAGTGTCTGACGAAGCCGGGGCCGGTTGCTCGCCGTGAGCCCATCAGCCTCGCCATCACCACAGCCCGCAGTATTGAAACTACGTGCACGCCACCGTCGGGGGTGTTGGAGAGGCCAGTTGGAAGGACTGGGCAAGGTTCACAATACAGGGACTCACATGGACAAACCCAAGGGACAAATGTCAGGGTTGAGTGGAGCAAACAAGGACAAGCTTGGATACACACTCGATGATGGTTTGGCTCCTCCCCGGTGGTCGTGTTCCTCCCTCTCGGCGTCACTTTTCTCCCGCTTAACCCGGCCGGACTATAAAGGTCGTATCTGTCTGTCCTATTCCCCCCATCCGCTACCCGTCCGCTCCACATTTCCTTACCCTATCTCAATGTGCTCTCAAGTCGCGTCAGTCAGATCTCCCATCTCCACGCCTTGTCCCCCTGACTGACTCTCCTCTCATACAGTGAAGGTGTCCACTACCGGGGCTGCTCCCATTTCGTCGTCAACTTCTTTCGTGAGCCCCTATTCCCTACCAACACACGACTCCCTGACTAACGACTCTACTCAACAGCGGCCGCAATAAAAGACTGCGAGAACCCCAGATGCCAGAAATCGCGAAAACACCCTTCAAACTGCTACGACCCAAACTGCACGAGAGAATGGGGTGAGTATCCCGTCTCCCCTTTTGTCAATTCCGTTGATCTCATTTGGGATGATTTCATTCAGGACCGGTCATTGACAAGTGCTCTGCCATGTCCTACGAGAAGTGCGAACGCTGCGTCCGTGCTATTGCCGCGTATCAACAGCAACAGCAACTCCAGCAACACAGCCGGTGATACAACCAAAAACCTAACCTACCTTCCGCCAACCTTCACCACCCGCGTAACGACTCCACCTTCATGTATCCCCGCAACATACATTCACCATCCGTCTGTTACCCCGTCTGTTGTTGTTTCTTGTCCTTTGTAGCCCAGCATAGTTCTGGACGATTTCACCACTTCTGTATCCTAGGTCCCGCTCTCGCAATCCGACTTGCTGTTTTACTACACACACACCCGTGCGCGCAGCCGATCCGGTATTCTGGTATAATGTCCTCGCTAAAGCGAAAGGCACAGCAGATCATCGAAGGATACTTTACGGCCTTTGCACCCTGGTCATGCAACGCGGGCCCTTTGGCAGAGGATGCGAAAGCGCGTCATGGGCACCTTATCATCCCACAACTTTCACAACTGCAACCCGGTCTATTGCGTCTACATCTCAACACGCCAACTACCAAGAAGTCCCTCATACGTACATTCTCGTCGCACCCACACGTCTTCTGCCGGGAAATAACAACCCATGCGTGCTTGTGGAATGTTCGATGATTTTGAGAATTTCACAGATGATTCGGACGCATCGCAACGACAGATGCGGTACGCGTCTACCACAGGTCGGCCCCGCAGCCCAATCAGTGACACGACGCGTAAAACCCAAATGCACCGCCCGACAAACGTTGCCAGTGGCGACGTGTACGTATAAGCACCAAGCGCGGGGGGAGAGCGCGCGGGGTTAGAGGTATGTGTACAAGGAAAATAAAAAGGCCAGTAAATTAGAGTGTATTAGCGCGGCGCACCACCCCTCCTCCCTTTCTCATCATCAATCCCAAGGCCTTTGTTTTCGATAATGACAAAACACAGATTGTCCTTTAGGGAAATTTAAAGTTATCTTTCATGAGCACACCCCTCGTGATCAACCGCGTCTGTCGTCTGGGGAACATCTCATGGTCATGAAGGATTCCGAAAGCGACTTCTACCCTTCATTTTGATTGCATATCGCGGTACCTAGTGATCACTCGTACTTCATACCCCAGCTTTTCTTCACAAAACAAGCCAACGTCGTTGAGCGACTTTCCCAACGGATGGACACCGGAGCGGCCCGGGGCAAGCGCTCCAAACTTTCCACTCCAAATCCCTCCTCCTCAAACACAACCGCAACGAGCGAGAAGGTGAGAGCGGCGCGATGCGTGACCTGCTCACGCGTCCATCATCCGGTCGTCCCCGCAATTCCCTCTCCAACCTTTCCGCTCTTGGGACCTGACCCCTCTACCTCCGAAACTATGGCCTTGCCATGCCGCTTGTTTCACCACTGCACCGTGAGCCCGACGACATTCTCGCTCTCTACCGCTCGGAACTGCGTGCGGAACATATCCCGGCGGCGTCCCTCGGAAATGGGATCATCCATCTCGTTCCATCCGTCGGGTCGGCGCGTGGGACGACAGAGCTCGACCAACACATCCACCGCCCGTTTATCCGCTTCTGCCCGCCTCTTGTGCTCTCGGATCTCCCCATGCCGCAGACCATTTTCGGCGGAGGCGGCGGTCGTTGTCGCAGGCGATAGAGAGGCCGAACGGTGTGATGATGACGTGAGGAGTGATGTTGGCGGTGATGACGTCTTGATATCGTCCCCCATCACTATTGCTCTAACAGAGCTAGGGGGAGTCGGCAAGTTACCTTCTGAGTGACCGGTTTGGGATGAGGTACCCGACGCCCCCACCAATCCAGGCGACGCGGGGGGTGTCAACATCGACGCATCTCCACCCCAATAAGCCGCCTCAACCCGACTCGTCCATACCTTGTCCCCCCATTTCGCAGACAACGCGTCGCCTGCCATCAAAGACGACGTCTTCCCCGCGTCTTCCCCCTCCGCAGGCGTTCTCGACCCCGTCGTAGGCGTACTGCTGAACGGAGTAGCGACCATAACGCCCTCAGACGCCCAGTCCCGCGCAAAACCCTCCGAGTCCACCGTCGTGGTACTACGGTTAGACGGCGTCGTTGCAATTGAGTTGTAGTTCGACGACCCCTGTCCCGTCGTTATCGCGTTCGGACGGATCTGGCCTCCTCCATTAACGCATCCCCCGGGACACGCCATCACCTCGACATAGTCATAGCCTCGCGAATCTTCTGTGTTGGATGTGACGCCACTAGCGTCGGCGGCGGCCCGTCGTCTGGCCCGGATCCCAACGCCACCCCCAATCTTACCCCCCTCCATTCTCCCACTCGCCGCCCCGCGAGCAGTTCGAACGCCAGCGTCCTTCCCAACCTTGCGGACCACGTTCTGAAGGTTTCGGAAACCATAGCACTTGGCACCCTTGAAGATCACTTCTCCCGTATCTGTATCTTTCAGGACGTATTCTTCGTAATCGCTCGTGCGCACCACGCGATGGGTAAGAAGCGATGATGGGGTCGAGAGCGTGTTAATTAGGGTGTGGAGATATGATCCAGAACTTGTGCCGGCGTGAGTTAACAGCTCTGGCAATGCCGTTTCGTCGTCCAACTCGTCGACGAGAAGTTCTTCCCCAGGAACGGGTCGAGAAAGGTCCCACCCCTTCTCTTGCATCATCGTTTGCAGTTCGCCAGTCGTCAATACGCAATCGACATCGCGAGTGGCATACGTTTCATTGTAGAAATCCTTGCGTGACGCTTCCAGCTTCTTGTCATAGCAAGGCATGACCGTAACATGATAAACCTGGTCAGGCCTATTTAATAAACCCATCAGATGCGAGGCGACAACGCTATGGCTTTTGGGGTACAACGTACGTCTTGCCCCACTTTTTGCCCATCCAATTCTTGACTAGGGTGCCCATAATCTGTTGAGGGCTTTTCGTCCGACTCAAGAACGGTATCATCTCCGCGTGTGTCTTCTCCACATAGCAAACCCACCCAGGGCACGCACTTGAGATCATGGGCAATACGAGTTCTTTCTCCTTTCCTCCCTTTGCAGCAACATCGCGCCGTTCGATAAACTCTCGCGTGTGCTCCAACAATGCAATATGTCTCGCAAAGGTCGTGTCGTACACGCGATGGAAGCCGAGTTCCTGCGTACAGAATGCTTGCACGCGCCGCAAGATTCGGCGAGGCGACAGCGGGGTGTCGGCGGGCGTTTGTGAAGTCGAGGGAGTGGAGAAGCCGGAAGTCGAAGGAGAGGATGACGAAGCGAGTGCGACGGCGAGCGAGGCAAGCGATTGGGGAGCGATGGATAGGACGGGTATGCGGTGGGCCGGAGAAGACGCAGGTGGGTTCGAAGCCAAGAAGTTGTATACCTCGATATGCGATTGGGCAGTTATGAGAACCGACTCGGCTGAGGTTATACATCCACTGTTAGAAACCGGGTTAAGGTCGACCGAAATTCAAAAGAAACATTTCGGTCAAAAACCGTATTAAAGCCAAACATCCCTGGCTCTGGGACGAACCTGCACGCCAGACAATCATTCAAACTGATCTCGGCCTTTTTGAGCTTCTTGACCTTTTTGGAGATTTTGGCGCTGTCGTCGAGGGTGGAGAGGACCTCGTGGTACGCGCCGGTTGCGTCAATCTCGATTTGGGTCTACAGTCCACATGTCAATCAATATATTGAGCATTGTTTCCAGGGAGGAATTCATGCATACCGAAGCGGTGTTGTTGGGATCTTTGACTTCGTCTTCGGTTGGAGAGGTTTCTTCGACGGGTTTGATGCACGCCTGGGAGGGCGTAATAAAGTCATTGAGATCTGTGAGCGTAAGTGCACCCGAAAACGTCATGCTCGAGGTATTTGATATCTCGTCGAGTGGTGGTGGTTAGAGTAGGGAACGGACGGGTGGGAAGGTGGTGTACGTCAAGTTCCGTTGGGGGTGGGGGCCAACTTTTTTCGAACGTCAAGTTTGCCGCGGAGTGAATGTCCCTGTCGGCCAGTCAAAAACGCTGGTTTTCCGAGTCGGAGTGTGTCGGGTGGATGTCGGAGACATTCCCATAGTCGGCCGACTTTGAACGAGCCACGCGCTTGGTCATGTTCGAAATGCTGCGTCAGATGGATGTTTGTTTATCTACGCGTCGACTTAGGATTCTGACTGCCTGTCCACCGTCCACCCCAAACCGGCGAGATTTGGGTAGTTCGCAGAGGCAAGAGCTGCGCTGCAACTTGGACATACTCCGTGCTTCTCGAATCTATTACCGACCGCTGGGTGCCTGTATTCTACTTTTACCAAAAAGCCAGCGTGCCACCCAACGACGACGCTTAACCAATGGCCCAACCCAAAGTCAGAATACGCGAGTTGACCAAAGAGTCTGTCAACTTTGTCTTGGAAGGAGTGGACTTGGGGTGAGTCCCACCAACACCGACGCCATGCCTTACGCTGACCGGTGGGTGGTATTCCAGGTTTGCCAACTCCCTACGGCGGGTGATGATGGCCGACTTGCCTACCGTCGGTGAGGACCATATCCCCGCACGAGCACGATAGGGGGTGCTTACGGCCCTTCAGCGATTGACATGGTCGAACTCGAGACCAACACCACTGTCCTCCCCGACGAATTCATCGCTCACCGACTAGGTCAAATACCCCTCATAAGCACCGACTGCGATACCGCCATGCGGTACACAAAGGTCCTTCCTCCCCCCACTTTTCTCCACCCATGCTAACTTGGGGATTGTTCTAGGATTGCTCGTGCTTCTCGCATTGCCATAATTGTTCAGTAATATTGGACCTGAATGTGTCGTGTAATAGCGACGAGACGGTGTCGGTGACGAGTGCGAATCTGGATGTGTTCAAGTCGACGTTTGGGGGTGAGGAAGTTGAGAGGGATACGGAGCTGTTGGACCGCAGGGACCAGTGGTTCGGGCATCCTGTCGTTCATCGTCAACGTACGCCACCCCTCCCAACGCACTAGTACACCAGAACTTATGCATGTTTTTAAGAGAACGACGAGCCGATCTTGATTGTCAAGATTCGAAAAGGGCAGGAGATCAAAGCACGGTGTTACGCCAAGAAGGTCAGCATAGACCTGGCTCTCGTGCATCCAAGCTTAACCTGCGGTCTATCGTATAGGGCATTGCAAAAGAACACGCTAAATGGTCCCCCTGTTCGGCCGTAGGCTTCGAATACGACCCCTACAACAAGCTCCGGCACACGACATACTGGTACGAAAGCGACCCTCGCACCGAATGGCCTGTAAGCGCAAACGGCCGCGAAGAAGACCCTCCACAAGACGACCAACCCTTCGACTATATGGCCAAACCCGAAAAATTCTATTTCGACGTCGAGACTGTTGGAAGTCTGACCCCGAAGGAGGTCGTCATGAAGGTCCGTCCCCGCTCCCTCCTCTCCCCAAATCTGCCATTGAATTTGGTATGCTGCGTAGGGTCTGGAAGAACTCACTAAAAAACTCGCTTTCCTCACACACCAAATCGATGCGGGTACAGGCGCGGCTGTGGCAGACGTCGACATGAATGGTACAAACGTCAACGCCAACACTGCCCCTCAAATGAATGGGCACGGGAATTTGGACTGGGGTGGCAGCAGCACAAACGGTATGAACGGTATGACGGCGCAGTCGAGCCCCGGATGGGGAGCTTCGCCTGGGTCGGGGGGAGGTGCTGCATGGGGTGCGAGTCCAAATGGTGCTGGAGATTGGTCCTTGGGTTGATGTCTCCTTTCTCTCGAGTCTTCTTGATGTACGAATACCTCCTACTCATACGGTGCGATCTCCTATATCGAGTCTCTAGGGTCCCGTTTTGTTTGGACGCCACATTCGGTGTTTGACACCGAAACGAGCGCCGTTTCTCACCTCCATTCCATTGCGAACACCAACTCCCCACCGCAATGGAACCAAAATCCACCATTCTCCCCATCTCACAGCATGGTGGCGCATCTCGTCCCGACCGTAAATCCACCAACCGACGTCGCGTTTTGGGACTGACTTTGGGCGCGGCCCTCGCATCTACATACATCCTCACATTCCACCATTTCCTCCCCTCTCGCGAAACCGCCCATCATGTCCCACTGCACGCCGCACGCATTCTCGAACAATGTGCGGAATTCAAGATGTTGCCCGGACAGCCTGCGTCGTCCGCAAATCGTGCGAGGTCGGAGAGGTTCGTACCCGGGACGCGGGCTCAGCATATTTATAATGCGACGATTTGGACTGGGAGGAGGGACGGGACGGATGGTATGCAAATGTCGTTTTTCGACCAAACTAAAAAAGATCGTGTGACTGAACGGGGATTTATTATGTTGGGGTAGTGATATATGGCGATGTGTTTTTGGAAGATGGACTCATCAAAGCTGTCGGAGGCATCCCGAAACATTTGCTAGAGGCTGCAGGGGATAATGTCGAACAGTTCGATGCGAGAGGAGCATGGGT
>WSTW01000075.1:18154-48459 GCA_019632305.1 Tulasnella sp. 403
TCTTCCTTTATTGGCACTGGGGGTGGGACAGCGGATGACTTTCTGGGCAATGGAGGTTTGTACAAAATTTCTTCTCCCCCGCTTTCAGAGTTCATGGACGGCTTGTGACGAACGACGCGGGACGAGTGGTGAGCTTTCGGTACCGCGGGAGCAAACGTCGTTTGAGCGCGAGGCGATATATCCATCTTGGCGTCAACAATATATTAGTCGCTGTGAGGCACGTTTCCAATGATAACACTCACCGGCTCGGGGATCTCTGGCTCTGGTTCCGGGACAGGTTCCGAGTTCCACGGATTGGGAACGTCGTCCGACTCCAGTACATCTTCTGCAATCTCCATAGGCTCCTCCTCAACCGACTCGCCCTTATTATCCCAAACCTTCCTCGCAGTAACAGCCTGGGCCCAGCGGGGGGTCGCAAGCTCGCCGACACCAACTAGACCGCGTCGATCGATAGCGGCGGGGTCACGAGCAGGCGTGTGTGGGTCGTGTCGTGATGCGGTCGGAGGAATACTGTTGACGAACGGAGAGTAATCCGGAGTTCTAGGGACCGCCAGCTGGGTGGAATGCGAAGCCGGAAGTGGCGGTGGTGGAGAAGCTTGCCCTGTCTGGATATCCGGACTTGGGTAGGAAAAGTAGTACGAATCCAGAGCGGACGACGATGCGGACGATTCGGTCCTTGTAGGAGGACCGTCAGAGGGACGATCGGATGCCGGGTGGCCGACGTTGAGGGTCGGTTGTATTCGCGACTGCTGAAGAGGGAAATCGGTCACGTTAATAGGGCGGAAGGTTACGAGAGAAAAACTGAGATTTACACGACGGTCCCGCTCAAGCTCTCTATCGCTGTCAGTTCGATCTTGGTGCCGTTCAGTCTTGTCGCGTCTAGCGGATGCTGCCAGTTCGAGTGCAGGCGGTCTTTCGCGGCGTTTTCCTTTATCCATCTGCATCATGGCACCTGAAGCATCATCATCTGTCGCTTCTTGGAGAACAGGATCGGGAGAGCCAAAAAGATCTATCGGTGATGCCAAGGATGCGGGAGAAAGTGGTGGAGCAGGTTTTCTGGTGGACGGAGAGGAAACGGTCATGGTCGCGACAGACGTCCCAAGACGTGCAGGAGGTAGAAGGTGAGTTTTTGAGAGTTGTCCGCTGAGATTAAGGTGGTTCGTGAAACAAGTGGGATGGATGGGATGAGCGAGTTAGTTGAAAACGGGGAATTCAAAGAATGAGTGAGCGGAGAACTTCAGTCGAGAAAAGAATAGAAGGGGGTGAGAAACGTCTGGGCCGTCGTGAGTCAGGCGTAAAATAGTGGCGAATACAGAGTAAGATGGATGCAGTGATGGACGGAGGGGAGTGGTCGTCGTCGCTGGAGAGCTCACAACACGTTCTTTGCCATCCAAAGAAACAACGCCGCCAACCAAGCACCGACAATCCCAGGCTCGGCCACTCCCTTGTTCATCACATAATCCCGCCCACAACCGCTTGTCCAAATCGACGGAACCGCAATACACGCATTTGCCCCATGCATCCAGCCGAATGTCCACTTTCGTCCAGTCTCGGCCCTCAACACACGCGACTCGTGCCATTTAATATTGGGCATATACATATCCTCATGTTGATGGGGATATCCTAACCACAGCTTGAATTGGATAACCTGGATATGGTCCTCCGCCTCCTCATCCCCGCCAAGCGTGCTCTTACCCCAACTCAGTCACCGCTTTCAAGTTTGTTCCAAATCCGAGGGCATGCTTTAGACGCTGTGTATTAGGGGAACCTTTTCCTCATGTTTTCGGCCTTTACTCCAGATCTCGTGCACAGCCAGAAGAGGTGCCCGCTGCATCACCAAGGATCGTTGATCTCAAGCGTGAAATCTCTAAACCAAGTCCTTTGATCCATCGGCGATGCCCATGTCTCGTCGTGCCCTCCAAAGAATGTGCTATTTACCAGTGTGATTGTAAGCATGAAAGAACCTCACGCAATCTAAGCCGGCGTCTCACCTGAAGAAGATTCCTGCGAAACCAACGCCATTATCGCTTTCGGCAGTTTGGACCCCAGTCTTCTCGGCACCCGTTCCGCCACTCCACACCGCTTGCTCCATATCAGGTGGAGACGAGAAAGGTTTTCGTATGGGGTTGGTCGTAGCATCCCCAGGAGTGCTGGTGACATTTTGCATTCCAAACAGTTCCTCTGGAAAGTCATCCGTCAGGGGCTCTTCCAAACCAGCTTTGAAACTTTCTTGTCTCTCCTGGCCATCTTCCTGACTGAATGGGTCGACAATAGCGGCAGCGTCTGCCTCCAACGAGCCGAGAAACTGGTCGAAAGCTTCGACCATGGCTACCTGATCTTCGCCGGAGTCCGCATTCCAGGGTGAGGCTAACGATTCCAGCACCAGGTTGTGCTTAGGACCTGTTGTTAGTGCCGCAGAACTCCGTCTGGACAGGCTCAAAGAAAGATCATGGCGCTTGGCCTTCGGTGTCGAAGCTTGTCGGTAATAAACACCCTTGACGAACATCGCGCGGATCCCGTTGACATCGAGGGTGAAAATCCCGTCTTGTTTACCAGGCGTGTTCAAGTACACTGTCTGTCGCACGTTCGTCCATTCACCGCGAGCAAATTTGAATGAACCTCGGCCTTGATGATACTCAAAGTCTGCCGTCAATTGCAACAAGAAGCGACATACCAATGGACAATCCATAGTCTGCATCACAACTGGAAAAAGGCGGAGTGGAACACACACCCGCCGCTTGCTTCGTTTTTGGAGCATACTAAACACAAGGATAGTCAACGATCAGAGGACTCCCTGCGTTGGTGGCGACTTACTAGGTACAACTCCCCCGCCCCGTTCGGTCTCCACATGAGCCGGGTGCTAAAACAGTCCAGCGCAGCGTCCCCACCTGAGCATCCCGGTCGTCCTCCATAAAGACCTGGCAGCTTTCCACCCTTGACAAAGGAGAATCCTGCGGGGAAGAATACCGAATATGCCAGAGTGACGTTTCTTCTGTTGGAAATATCCAATGGTGATGCATAAAAATCTGCGCCTCCTTGAGGTGCACCAGCGTGGCCTGGATTCATCGACCCTTGGGGATACGAGAGTTGCAGTACAGAAGTGGAGCTCGAGGATGGTGAGGCGGACGCCCCAACGCTTGGGTCGTTACGACTGGCAGAGGAGACATTGTCTGCGACGTCGACGATTCCGACATTCTGCTTGCCACAAGCAAATTTCGTGATCTTGAATACGTCGAGACTTGTAAAGTGGCGCGGACATGACCATGTCGTTGATGAGGACTGGACCGTAGCTATATCACTATCGGAGGAACCAACCGCAGGAGCTGGAGTACTTGTGACCATCGTACCAGTAATGAATTTGGAGATCGTTTTGGTCATCATTTTGCCTCGAACGGCCGCTGAGGTAGTATACACAGTCGACGAAGAGGTCGAGACGATACCAGGATCAGACTTGACAGTGACCATCGTCGGAACTGCGCTGATCGGTATCCTCCCTTCCTCGTTAGTAGTCGTTTCTGATACCTTGGCCATAGAGCCGGTACCACTGGCCAGGACATTGCTGGAAGGGTGCGGCGGAGCGAACGGACGGCCCGAAGCCAACAGCGAACTGCAGATTAAGGGGAAAACCGTGGTGCAAAGAATGTTCAACATCATAAAGAGTGGAATGGAGGAAAGAGTGGAGGATGGGACCGACACCAACCAGGGCGCGAGCTTGGGACGAAAAGAGAGAGCAGTTGGGAGTTATATGTTGCCCGCCGTTCGAACTTGGGCTGGTCGGTTGCGGAAGTGACGTCGCTCCGACGGTCATACTGAATGAACCAGAACAAGACTGGTGAGGCTCGCAGGTGACAGAATTGTATACATTAGGTAGGCTTCCGAGCCCGTTCAGATAACCTACAACTGCCCGTTTCGGCTGCTATAGCCTTCATTCTGTAGTATGAGTATCGCTCAAGCCTCGATAGATCCAACTTTTGCCGTACTTGGTCTGTGAGGTGCTATTCAATAGTGTCGACTTTCGGACTCCGATCCCGGACGGCACGTGACGCTATTTTGATCCTGGCGCCGTGCCTGGTTTGACTTCAAACCGTCCGCTTACTCTCTCGCTAACCCACTCTAACCTAACCCATCCCATCCAGCGTCCAAAGCTACATCTCCCGCTCTCCAACTACCCTTCCACAGTATATCATGGCTGAGTACGAGTCCCACTCGGTTCGTCGAACCGGAAACGTGCGTTCTACGCTCTGGCCAACTGACGTTTGTTGTGGTAGGGAGATGACGACGACCAGCCAAGGAAGGCCTTGTTCACTAACCAAGACGATGACCAGCCTATCAAGTTTTACATGCAAAAGGACTTTCCGGACAGCCTCAAGAAATCCTTGACGAAGGATATCACGGTACGGTTTTTCTCGTCAACGGTGTGCCTGTTCGACTAACCCCTGAACCGTTCATAGACCAACGGCGGCGTAGTCATTACCCAAATCCCCTTGTCCGGATATGTCCTTGTCAACCCGGCCTCCGAGACGGGCGAGGCCTTGACGAACAAATGGACGAGCGCTGACCGACCCGAGCGTCATGTCGTCCCATACACCTTTGTCACCTTGTCAGTCTTTAAACGCAAGATCGTGGATAAGGGCCGTGTTGAAAACACCAAAATGGTTTTCACAAACGATGAAGAGCCCGTTGCAATCTTCTTTGACCCATCCGTCGGCGAAAGCCGTATATCTGCCCTCACCCCGAAAGTCCTCGTGAGTGCCCTAATGCCTAATCTACCCCAATTCTTACTTAGTTATCAAAGGAACATGGCGGGATCATAGCCAAGAACGCTTCGTCAGCCGATGTCATCATCGCTGACGATTCGAAGCCTGGTTTCAGGGCCCTTGTCTCAAAGCATAGTGGGCACGAGAGATACGTCGAGCCCTTGGCATGGGTGAAACAATCTATCAAGGAAAACCAATGCAGCCACGATACGCTACCTGAATTCAAGCAAAAGGCGCTCGGTCGACGACCCGGTACAGTGTATGTGATACGCTTCTACCCTTCGGGCACTTGCCGCTGACCGGTTTTCAACGCAGGCCGCAACCCTTTACTCCAGAAGACGACAAACACCTCGTCGAATACCTAGCCCGGAAGACGAGCACCGGGAGAGGTCGGGCAGGCAACAAGGTCTACCAGGAGCTTTGTCAGGACGTAAGTACCAACGCTTCATACTGCCCGGATTGAACGCTTATGATTTAATGATCCAGTTCGAAAGATATCCTTGGGCGGTGAACCACCCCTGGGACTCGTGGCGAAACAAGTATTGCAAAAACCGAGAGCAATTCGACTCTGCTATCTCCAAATGGTTTAACAAACACCCTCACCTGCAATCCGAGCCAATTACACAGTCCAAGAAGACCAAGCCCAAACCCAAGCCCAAACCCACCGCAAGAGTTACGATCCCTACCGACTCGGACGGCGATGGTCATAGCAGTTCGAGCGACCTAGAATACGACGTTGCTGATCGCCCAAGGAGGCGGAAACGGGCGGCTAAAGATACTGGTGGTTCTTCTCGAAATGCACAGAAACGGCGCAGAGTATCCGATGAATCCGAATCGGACGAAGACCTCGATGCAGAACAAATGATGCGGAAGATGATGGGTCCTCCTACGTCACGCGGCGAGGCGGCGACGACGGCCCGGAAGGGGGGTTCATCGCCATCAAGGCCCGAATCCGTTCCCGGGAGGCTCAGCAAGGCATCTAAAGACAGCGGTGTCCGCGTTCATCGACGGAGCCGGCCTTCGGACGGCGTGGAGGCTGTCGGCAATGTCTCCGATGATATTCAACAAGTCAATTCGTCAACGAGTGTCGAGGTTGTTATGTGAGTTGTTATGTGCATTTTGGGTGATTTGCGGGTGCTGAAGGGCAGGTTCTCAGTGAACGGCCCCCTCCTAGGGCGCAAGTGAAGACCCAGCCACTGTCGCAAGTGAAACCGATATTTCCTCCTTCGGTCGTTGCCGCCGCCCACAAAGCAAAACCCCGGTCCCGCACGCAGAGGATTTCACCTAGTCGTTCCGCTGACGACGAAGCTACCGAACGTCGCTTGCGCGCTACTCAGAAACCACGAGCGCCAAGCCCACCGAAGGAAGCGGAAGACGAAGATGAGAGCGAAGACGAGGACGAGGACGACTCGGCGAACGAGATGGACGACTTGGTCGATACTCTCCACGTCGGCAAGGAAACTCAGCAATACGTAGACAAGCACGACGTAGCCACGGGCTACGCCCGCCGTCGTCGCGCTCCTTAATTTATCACTTGCTATTCACATGTTACGGTTTAGTTTTCGTTCTATCTCGGCATTGTACAAATGTATATTTGATTCTTCTCAAGAAGTGTTTATTCTATAGACGCCAGACGGTCCCTCAACCTTTGTTGCGCGAGTTCGTCCTCTTGCTTCCGGGCCGCTTGGAGTCGGCGATCTTCTTCCTCCCTCTCTTTCTTCCTCTGGTCCATCTGATATTCGACTTCAAGCATGATGCGCCGCTTTTTCCTAGTGACGTCTTTCGAGTGATCCTCTTCAGCTCGCTTTCGCTTGACCTCGGCGTCTTCGGCGGCACGGCGTTCGTCGGTAGCGAGGTCTTCGATATCCCATTCCAACTCGGCTTGTTGGATGGAGGAAATTTCGACCGTCGTGTCCTCTGCTACGAAAGGTGGGTCAGCTTCAAGGCTGCACTCGCTATTCGAGTCGGACGAAATGTCGGACGTATCGTCGAAATTGAGGATGGGGGCGTATTCGGACCCGGTGTCGCTCACATCTGCATTCACGAATGCAGGAAGAAATTCCTTAGTTGAGCGCAGGCCGCCGGGAATCAAGCCTTCTAGACGTGCAGATGCTAGCGTGTCTCTGGCCAACTCAGAGTTGACGGGTATTGAATCGGAAAAAGCGGATAAAGCGAATCGTTCTGTAGCGGGCGTCGGAAAGGAAAGACTAGTCCCTGAGAAGACATCCTCGGTGCTAGTTGAAGAGGAGGAGTTAGGGTCTGAAACGGGCTGGACGAAGTTGAATACGTGTTCTGTCCTGGTCCATCGGTCTGCCCATTCTGTGGACGTGAGTATCGGGCTCTGTTTTGAGGATTCGAGGTCGACGATAAGATGTAGACCTGGGCGATGCTCTGCGCCTCCGAGAAGCGTGTCGATACAGAGGTTGCAGCGGCACCCCGAGATAGTAGCCTGCCGCTGTTGTCTTGCTGGGACTGCGATCCATTCTATAGGGGCGTTGTTCGAATTGTTGTTCTTGGTTACCTTTGACATGAGGGAATATGTTCTTGTATCTGTCAATGAGAGATTCAATGAACGTAATCGGCGGGCGAAGGTAGGGACAGCACTGACCGTGATTAGTGTTGATAAGACCGAATCGTTTCTGAGGGTTAGGATGCGCGAACTGCTTGATGATGTCATCAATCACGTCAGTGGGGTACATCGAAGGTCTGCAGGATGATACGCCATTCGGGTATATCGCCCTTGCGGGGAGATTGACAAGCCGATATCCTCGAGACCAAATGATTTGGGGGAATGCCTCCCAGTCGAAGCTTTGGTTGGAGCGCGATACTGATTCAAGGTCGTCAAAATCTTTGCATTGCCCTAGATGGACAAGGGGTAAGAGAATGAGTACGCGCACGGTAACGGGCAAATAAACTTGCAAAGCAGGAATTTGAAGATGGCGTCGACCATGAGACGACGGGCGATTTCGCTTCCGAACGTCACATAGCTTCTAAGAGCAGGATCTACAACCTTCTCGGCCAGCTGAGGCGCGACTTGTACTTGGAGATTTGCAACTTCCCTGGAATCCAGAAGTGAGTAGCCTCACCTAAGGAAGGATCAACTGAACATACTCATTAGGCGATACATACAGTGGTACGCCACTTTGATGCATAATGAGTGACATGAATAGACGCGATGACGACGCGTCGGGCTCACGGGGAATCAGGCAACAGTTCACGCAAAATCGGAGGAATGTACGTGTTCGGAACGTTACGAAACACGGGGGATCGTTCAGAAAGCGAGGTCAACAGGCTTCTGTGTCGTCTGCTGGCGACACTGAGATCGTATTGACCAAGACTTTGGGCGACGGCGTTTGCTAGAGAAGGATTGACTGGTGAGGGAGTCGTGACTTCTCTCTTCACAGTACGAGTTTTGACAGGACTTGACGTATTATTCGAGGACCGGGGAAGAGGAGAAGTGTTTGAGGTTTGATCCATGTTGTCGAGGAATAATGCCAGCGATTTGAGGGAAGGAATATCAAGACGCGTTTGTTGTCTCGTGTTTGTCACTGGGGCACGATTGTGGGTTTGGGACGGAATTCCCTCGTGACTCGAACAAAACGATCACCCCGCAACGACCAGTAGCTAGCGATGAGCAAAAAGCAGGGCGGGCGAGTACTCACAATAGTTATCAAACTCGGTGAGTCTGGCAGCTTGAAGTTGGAACGAAGAGACGACTTCAATTTTGACCCACCAGGACTTTTCTATAAGGCACTTCGTCGATCGTGCATGAAGAAACACACCAGCCGTTGATCTCTCTTCTCTCGAGCGTCGTAGAGACTGTTGTACGTCTTCGCTCCGGCGGACATCGCGTCGTGTTGGTGTCATCAGGTGCCATTGGGGTCGGCCTGAAACGGATGGAAATGCCTGAACGCCCCAAGCATCTTTCCGGGAAGCAAGCGCTCGCAGCGATAGGTCAGGGAAGGCTTATTGCTCTTTGGGACAATTTGTTCGGACAACTTGGCCAACCCATCGCGCAAATCCTGTTGACGAGAGGTGATATATCAGACGTATGTTCTCTACCTATCTAACCTTGTTCTCCAACCTGACCGGTATTATTCCAGCGATCGCGGTACCTCAATGCCGTGAACACCCTCACAGAATTGCTATCAATGGGGGTTGTTCCCATCATCAATGAAAACGATACTGTCTCTGTCAGCGTGCGTCCGGCGATTGTTGGGTGTTCAAACTGTTACCCACATACATGGCTATAGGAAATTAGGTTTGGAGACAACGACACGCTCTCCGCCATCACTTCGTCGATGCTTCATGCAGATTACTTGTTCCTTCTCACCGACGTCGACTGTCTCTACACTTCCAACCCGAGGAAAGACCCCAACGCAAAACCAATCGAAGAAGTGACTTCTGTCTCTGCTATTCGGGAAAAAGGTGATAGAAATCAAACTCTTCGGAGCAATTGCCAGGCTGACTTATCTCGTTCGTATCCAGTCAGCACGGCGACGTTAGGATCCCATCTAGGGACCGGTGGGATGGAAACCAAACTTATTGCTGCAGAGATCGCCACTGCGGCTGGTGTCTCCGTTGTTATAACTTCCAGCCGCCGCCCGGAGAATATATTCGACATCATTCAATTCAATGTCAAAACTCTTCCTCTCCGGCTTCCCATCTCGGGATCATCTTCTACCATCGGTACTTCGCATAGCTTGCCGGGGTCCCCGTCGTCCACTCCACTAGAGCGACAGGCTACAGCGAAAACTGCTCGTTCGGCGGTGGCTTCCCAAACAGCGACAGGAGCCAACACCCCAATACGACCACCTCATACGCTGTTCAGACCCTCGATCAACCCCCTTCCAGATCTCAAGTCATGGACAGCGCATACATTGACCCCGTCCGGAGGCGTCGTCATCGATGATGGGGCACACCATGTCCTCTCACGACGCGAGTCTGGTGGCAGGTTACTCGCCGTGGGTGTACTTGCTGTCATTGGCACATTCGCTGCTGGCCAGGCGGTGAGGATTGTGGTGAAAAGGAAGAAAACGGTGGATGTTGTGGCCACCGCATCGGTTATCGTTACTGAAGATGGCGAAGGCGATGTTGTGGCTACTACGACACTGGCCGCTGCCGAGGGTAATGTCCAACCAGGTCCCGACGCCATTGGTTCGCCGGTCTCCGTACCGGATTCGCCCAACCTCTACCCTTTGAACTCACTGTCGTCCTCGATGTCATCGCTTGACCCACTATCACGAGTGGCCTCCCTTACCAATGTCATGGACACCCTCGTCAGCCCTCTCAAGCGTGTTTACCCTTCCCCTCTCACATTGGTAGACACGGTGGATGACGAACCAAGAACTGACAAGACGCCTAGGGTGTTCGCAACCGCAACGCCTCCCGATGACGATCCGGAAAAATGGGAAGTGGTCGAAGTAGGTCGCGGATTAGCGAACTACAATTCTGCGGAAATAATGAAAATAAGAGGTGTAAAGAGGTGAGACGATCATTCTGTTGTTCGTGGTTCCAGGACGTTGACAGCTTCTTGATTTATGCAGTACCCAAATACGGCAACTGATAGGATATGCCGACTCGGAATATGTTGTTGAAAATATCACCATACGTTTAACGCCGTTGAATATCTAAAAGTAACCCAATGCCCAGTGTATTCAAATCTCCGACTACATATATAATTGCACCACCCCGTTGACGAACGACCGTGTCATCTGATTCGCCTAATTAGGTTTATTCCAGTCAGCCAACGCCTTGGCCCCTTCCTCTTCAAATACTTTGACGGCCTTTTCTATGTGGACCTCTTGGGTCCGCTCTGCTCCTACGGCGAAGCGGATACAAAACATGCCCAGGAGCTCGGTTTGTATGATAAATATCTCTGGACGCGACGACAGAGAGCTGTGGAAGAGTCGGTTGAGTGCATTGAGTTCCTCCAACGACGGTGCGGTGGTCGACGAGGGGCTAGGGATGAGACGGAACACGACCAGGGCAAATGATGGAGGAGCAACAATCTCAAATGTGGGTATTTTCGAGATCATCGAGGCGAACGTATTGGCTAACGCTATACCCTGCGGCTCTGAATATCAGCGATGATACCGTGCCAACGCAGTATCGGCACTCACCCTGCGGATGTGAGCCTGAAAGCCTTCTACGCCGTAACTTCGCAGCACGAACCACAGCTTGAGCGCTCGGAACCGCTTTCCAAGGGCAAGTTGCCAATTACGGTAATCGATAACTGTTCCCGCGTCACCGTGCTTTGTTCTTAGGAATTCGGGTGTCACGTCCAGCGCATCCGTCAGCAGGGTCCGATCCTGGACCCACATCCCGGAGGCTTCGAAGTTGACCAGACCCCACTGTTCAGAAGGTACACAACCGTAAGCCATGCTGAAGCAACTTATCTCGTGGATGGCGAACCTTGTGGAAGTTGGTGCAGAAGGAATGCGCAGACTTGTTGATCGCCTCGAGATACGAAATATCTCGGTATTCGGGGCAGACAAGCGCGACGCCTGCCCAAGCAGCATCGACATGAAGCCATATATCTGGATGGTCCTCGACTATCGAGAATGGCAAGCGAGGTCAGTCTCGAGGCAATGGCCCTCCCGTTCTACCTACCGACAGCTGCTATTTCATCCAGATTATCTATTGCCCCGGAGGAGGTCGTACCTACAGTAGCGACTAGAAGTATCTTTGAGTGAGTCCCTTTGGCAGCCACTGGTCACGAAGGCACGCACTAAGTATAAAGGGCGCAAACCCTGCTTGCCTATCCTCCTCGAGTGCCTTTTTCAATATCTCGCCGCGCAGCGCATAATTATCTGCACGAGTGACCTCAAGAGACCGGAATTTGAGACCGAGGATGAGTGCAGCCTTGGACCCCAAGCTGTGGGTCATGCCTGTTCCATATATCAGCAGCTTTTCTTGCGAAACATCGGGGTGCAGTTTGAGATAATGGGAGCGGGCTGCAACTACTGCCACCAAAGCGCTATCTGAAGCTGTGGGCTGGAGGGAAATGGTTTTGTTAATCTCCATTGACACAGATAGAAATATCGCAGACCTGAATAACTCCACCACCTTTTTCAGAGATGGCCAGGAATTTCTCGCCCAAGCCGAGCATCCGAGCTGCCCAGTCCATTGTGATAGCTTCCAGTTCTGTGGCTGCAGGGCTGCATATCCACTAGGAAACAGTAAGGGCATGTCGTTGGATTGACACACAAGCGGATTACGAACGTTGAAACCAGGATTGGAGAGAGTAGTAGCATAGAGTTCCGCAATCGTCCCCTCGAGGGTGGAGGCTGTGGGGAAGTAAGCGAAGAACGATGGGTGTTGCCAGTGAGTTACTCCTGTCGACGGGTACAGTTAAGACCTGGGCGCTTTCACTAAAAACAGGAGGACGTACCAGGGAGTATATGTTTTTGAAAGTCATCTGCGATCGACTGAAAATCTTCTCCTTTTTCCGGAACATGATCTGTGCGGTGAGCGCCAAACGACAGGTTATAAGCGAATCACCCGGCACCTTCATCCCGACTAGAAAGCTCACCCGGTAGTAGCTTCCTCAAGTACCCAGGTTCGACCTGAGCGACCACGGGTCTGCTTTCCAGCGTTTCGTAATATTCGCAGATCCGGTCAATGGCTTGATAGCCAGCTTTTCGGAATCTTGTACATGCTGTTAGTCTCAAGACCTTACTGCTCGCTTGTATACTCACTCCTCGATACTCAGCGGCATTGCAACGTTTCAAATGGAACCTGTTGTTGATAAGACAGACCAAGTCAGATTCATAATAATCCACGACCGCTTAGGTAAGGGACGACATATGGCCGGGCGAGATATCGCGCGCCGGTACCTGTCGCCACCATCACGGTCTATCTAGAACTCACTATCGTTCTACATGGTTGCAATTACATACAAGATCGCAAACCAACGCGGTTATGCACGAACATGCGCACCAAAACCGGTTTCCGTTCTCCGAGGCTAGACCCTACGCGAGGCATTCACTGAAATCTACATGCGTTACACGTTGAATCCAGTGTTTCCGCCCCTGTAACGTTATTCTTCCAGCGCAATGTGTAAACACTGTCGACTTCCTAGGACGTGTGCTACCAGGCCACAATCACACCGCCACGTCCGAGGTTAGAGTAACGACTGGACACTCCCCTCCACCCAACAGATCAACCACATTCCCCAACACGTGTGGATTCATGCCGACTAAAGCGTACAAGTACTGCCGGCCTCTTCGGCGCCCAACTGATCACTATCCGCATTACCAACAGTTGATGAACAAGCAAAATGTTGAACTGCTGACAACCATGAACGACAACCTGGGTGATCTTCTCAAGTTCGTCAGTTGGAATTATTTTCTACGCTTCTCATATTGTCTTATAGGCCGCCTCATTCTCTGCTGTAGACGGTGCCTTCATCGCCATTACTCTCAATATGATAATCCCAAGCTCTGCCGACACCACAAACGTGCGCACTTCTCCATTTCTCCATCCAACGTATTGGCAACACCACTATAATCCCTTCCGAAATCTATCTTCCACCCTCATTCAAGCAGCTGGGCACGTGACCTAAGACTTTGAGGCGAGGTTCAGCGCGTGGCGAATGCTTCGCCAGGCCATGGGTGAGTGTGTAAGGACGGGAAGTTGGAAATGAATGTTGATGCCCCGGATTCAGCAATACGATCCCAAACACGATATTCCGTTTGGGGATAACGTCCGTTTGACAACGGGTGTGCGGGACATGAATAAAAGCATAGTTGGGGCAACCGTGCAAGTCATTTACACGGTGGTTCATGGAAAGGCCTGTATATATATTGCTTCCGTAAAAGGGTTACTACGGATCAGGGAAAATAAATAAAGAGGTAGATAGCTACGGCCCCACTGACGCTACTGAAGCTGTATCACGCTACAGGTGCCCGGACAACCGAGACTTAGCTACGGTAGCGGCGTGTCTTTTCCTGATGCGCGTTGTATGAGATACGTGGCTACCATTGCCAGCTCCACTTGGCAAAGGAGCAGCTGCGCTAGTCTTGTTTTGGCTTCCGGTCTGGCTAGGTTGCCCGCCGAAGTCACGATAGTACTGTGGGATGTCGATGGTAGTCGGGTCTCCCTCCTAAATTTGAAATTAATGCAAGATGGGGTGACAATGAAGTACTGTACGCACAATGAGGGCAACGTTCATCCCACTGACGGCATGCGTGTTGACATGGCAGTGCAAGTAGATGACACCAGGCTGCTTGACTTCGTATCGGATGACGAGCCAAGCCCAGTCCACGGCCGCGAGTGGCGTCTCGAATCCGTCGCGGACTACGGAGGAGCATCAGCGATGGGGTCCCCTGACAGGAATGTTGTACGTACGAGGCGGTCGGTCGAGGTTGAATGCATTCGGAACGTCTTTCTGGGCTTCCGCAACGCTGTTCCACTTCCACTCACCATCTCCTTGACCGATCACCCAGGCCTGGAAGTAATATAGTCAACAAAAGACCTTGCCATGATGCTGCGCAGTTGTACCTTTACACCGTGTTTGTGGATGGGGTGCTACATCGACGCTTTATCAAATAAAGAAAAGGACACGGCCGAGGGGAACATACGGTTGGATTGCCAGGATGAGCCTTGAATACTACGTCAACTACCGACCCCACGGGGTAGTCCTACGCGCATCTCTGGTCAGAATAGGGTAAAAACGGAATCAAACGTAGGTGACGCACTAGGACAAGCTTCGGATCTAGTGACGCAGTGGAATTAGGGTCGAACAGGAGTGGTTCTTCCAACTCTAAGAAAGCAGCGAAGGGATCCGTGTTTAAGACCCAGGTGGTAGCGTTGGCGCGGATAATATCCATGATCAACGTAACGTCGGCCTTCTGTGGGGGATGTAAGCTTGGTGGGAAGGCTTGGAGAGTGGTAGAGTTGAGTTCTGTGAAACCGGGAAGGGTGTCGCCCCCATAGCCCAATGCGGGTTTCACAGGATCCGGGATGTGTGACCCAGTACCTCCAGTTCGCTTATAAGAGAGCGTTGCGTAACCGGACATGAACTGGGGAACAGACGTTATCGCGACACGGATGGCATAGTCGCTCCAGGGCTTGTCTAGCTTGATCATCACTTGGAAACGTTCGGCGATGGGGATGCCTAGCACCTGGAAAAGAGCTTTCAGCAAGGGCAAGGGGAGCAACGTAAAATACATACATCGACTTTTTGAACGTCATGGTACTGGCCGTCGGCGGCATACACCCACATAGGGTGGTCGTCGATTGAAACTACGCATAGTGCTGTCAACCAACCGTAATTTTTTGAGAAGAAGTTTTACCTTTGAAGTCCCATAGTGCTGCCATATTGATGAAGGCAATGGAGAGCCATTTGCTATAAGGATTTGCATCGACGACCTCGAATGGGGTAGTGGTGTTTGCGCATTCGAAAAAGATGGACGGGTCGAGTAGTTCGGGCTTGTTGCCAGGGAATGGTTGGGTGACTGTGTTATTTGGATATGCACATCTGTCGAAGTATGGGTTGACAAAAGTTTCATCACGGCAGCGCGGCACTCACCCCTTTGCAGTCACTTCTGAAACCAGAGGGTTTCCAGTTATGTAAGGAAGGAACACGGAAGGATCTGGACAGATTTGGCGACCCTGAACGGCGTGGTCAGCGGAGAACCTAGGTCGGTGTGGCAAACTCGGCGTACCTTGCCGTTGACCAAAACAGAATCGACGCAGAGGAGTTCCACGTGAGAGTCGTCCCATTGTTGCAGGCCTTTCTCGGAGGTCCAGTGCGTCCAATCGAGGAGCGAAACTATCTTGGGGTTGTTGTGTGCAAGCTTTAGCGCAATAAGGTCGAGCGGGTCGTTCGAAATTTGCGAAAGTGGCGAATTGTTCAGATTCTTGGAGTTGGGTCGAATGAAAATGCCGCCCCGTACACCATCACCGTAGATTGCACGAGAATGCGAATGGTACCTGTCGCCAGTTGCATCAGGCGTGGATGCTAGATTGCAAGTGAAATGTGATGCCTTACCAGTACAGTCCGTGCTCCGTGGCTGTCCAATTCGCAATGAAGGTGGAACCGGGTTGAATCATACTAAAAATTGAAATTGGATTTAAACGGTACCATCGAAGGGAAGATGGCTTACCGCTGTGTGACACCGGGGGTACCATCCGACCAGATGGACGCGGATTGATCAATGCCATGGAACTAGGAAAAGCTTAGCAAGGTAAGAGAAAAGCATCAAAGGGCCTAATGTGGACGGACTGACGTGAACCGTCGTTGGGACATTTAAATGGTTCTTGATGGTCACGGAAACATTATCTCCTTGGTCGATGATCAGGTTCGGGCCGGGTGTCTGGCCGTTCACCAGGAACGCCTGTCTCTTGGTTCCTATGTGGACACATCCAAAGCTGTCCGTTGAGGGTGAATCAACCACATACCATCAGGAGCGATGTTGCCCACGGTGAGGTCAAGGGTGAAAAGCTTGACTGAAGAGGCAGTGGCAAGCCCCAAGGCTGAAAGAGCGGAAACGACTGTGGTGAGTCTCATAAGGAGCGATAGTCCCTTAGTGGGATCTAGTGAGGAACCAGAAGGGGAGGTTACGACCATCGTCCGACATATTACCTATATTTAAGCTGTCAGCCTCATTTCAGTGGAATTTCTGCTAAGAAGGAAGAGCATGGTTCTGAGTGTTTCGTCTGTGGGAAGCCTGAGGAAAATCATTCGCCCACTAATTGAGTAGGGGAATGAATCACGAGGAAACTCGCCTGAGTTTCTGTGGTAGAAATCGCGTCTACGGTGGTAACCATAGTTATCAAAGGCCTCAACATTGACAGGACAGGCTCCGGGAGATTGAAATACTCTGGGCGCCGTGAGGAAGGGTTTGATTCTGGTTTCGTTGTTCTGCTCGTGGTCAGACACGGATGAAGCAGTACGTTGCATATACGACTGCCACCGAGAACTCTGCATTGGTGAGTCTAACCTGCGCACGGACAAGGAAAAGCAGCGCAGTTGGAGGGCCTAGAGTGACGGCGGAGAAGGCGTGCTCAGCGAGCTGAGAAAATCCACTACGCTTCGTCCAACCCCCTCCAATAGCAAATACGTTCTGCCACCCCACCAAACTGAGCACCGTGCAAGAAGGACCGATATATTGAGAGTGTGGGCCGGATGAGATATTTTTAGAGACTTGCCATCAGATCCGAAAGCCGGGGATGTGTAACAAAGACCCATTCTATATACTCAAGTGAGTTGAAATCCAGTTCAGACAGACGCCAACTGTCCTAAAAAGGGCAAGTAATCCCAGAATTGGACTGTAATATGTAGGCCGACAAGATTTGATATGCTAGTCGCTAGCATACAACATGGTCGAGTCGGAGGTTGGCCTGAGGTTCGGCGTTACCGGGATTTTGACCTCAACCATCCTCGTCGCCCGCCAAGTGCCGGAGGAAGTCGGTGGACCGTAAAATTCCGCTCCGAAGTGGGGTCTCGTCGTGAGCGTTGGACATAAAGATTTCTGGCGGAGAGGTTGACCCAGGGGCCGGTTCTTGGAGAATATAGCTAAGTTGGAAGATATCCTTATTGAACGCCAACCATGGGATTCCTTGCCGGACACGTGCCGCCGAAACCAGCCGAACATTTTGCCGGAGCCAAACTAGACAGTCTGAACTGATTTGATGAGCTTATTGCCGGCTTGGTTGGCGATCCAGAAATGGTCATTGGGCTAGACCGGACCCAACTGAAACCAATAGTTCGATGTGTGTACAACGTATCTTAGAGGTCTATATAACAACTAGTAAGAAGACTTTTGGGCTCACTAAGTCGCTTTCTAATCGAGTTCAGAGTTGGATAGATAATTGAGAATTTATGGGGAATAGTTTATTAGAAAAGTCGTGTGTGGGGGTTGGGGAAAATACCAAATGGAGATTCGGAAGGAGATTCCGTAAGAACCGGGTATAAGAGCGGAGAAAGTAAAACGCTGAGGTGAAGAGAAAGGGAATTCGGAATTGGAAAGTCCGGAAGCGTTTTGGGTGATAAATAAAAGCTCTTAATTTTGGATTCCGGAGTATCAAGCGAATCTCGAAAGTGAAGCGAAGGTATTTTCCTCGGGTGCGTGAGTCAGGTTTGCACGTGACCCATACACCAATGCGGAGGGTGGGGAAAGAAATTTTTTGGGACTTTTTGAGAGATTTACAACGTAGAGAGGATAGTTGGGAGAATTTTGGAGAAGAGAAACGCTTGCGCGTTGTTTCGATTCAAACGCTGGGGAGGATCTAACGACGGTTTCCGAAACGCGTATACTGTTTCTAATTGACAGGACGCGTCTGATCTATGACGCGTTGAGAGGAAAGTGATACACGTGATGGCCGCAAGTCTCCGACTCGAGTCGAGGAGAACTCTACGTTCGCTTCTTAGTCAGCCGTTGTTTCGATGACTCGAAACTTTCACGACCGTTGAGCCTTTTGAGGGACAAATAAACCAAACCGTCGGTTCGGTTTGCGCTCAGGATTCCCGAATTGTATCAGCCTTGATTCTCGGGATAATACTAGTATCTATGTTACAGCGTATTTGATCCGTATGGATGTATAGCAGGAGCTTTCGTGAACGCAATGGTTCAAAGAGATATTGCGTCCGTCAATTGGTCACTACGAGGGCCGAACGATACGAGGAAGCAGGCTACCACTGTCAACTCCTCGGGTCAAAGCACGAGCTTTTCTGATCTTGGTTTGGCTTCGGGCCTGGCCAGCCTGCTGGTCGAAGTCACGATAGTACTGTGGGATGTCGATGGTAGTCGGGTCTCCCTCCTAAAATCAAGATGAGTACACGCAGAAAATGCAGAGAATGCAGTGAGGTACGCACGATGAGGGTAACGTCCATCCCACTGACGGCATGCGTGTTGACATGGCAGTGCATGAAGATGACCCCAGGCTCCAGGACTTCGTATCGGATAACGAGCCAAGACGGGGTCGTTATCGCGGCTGGAACGGTGAAGCCGTCGCGGACTGCGGTGGGGCATCAGGGATGAGATCCTGAAGAGGAATCTTGTACGTACGAGATGGTCGGTCAAGGTTGAATGCGTACGGAACGTCTTTCTGAGCTTCCGCAACGTTGCTCCACGTCCAGTTAGTACCGGAACTTTGACCGATCACCCAAGCCTGAAAGCCATACAGTCAACAAAAGACCTGCGGCCATGCTGTGCAACTGTACCTTCGTGCCATGCTTGTGGATGACGTGCTAGATCGACGCTCTGTCAGTAGAAGAAGAGAGTATAGGCCGAGGGAGACATACACTCGGATTACCAGGATGGGCAATGAACACCACATCAACCACTGACCCCACGGGATATTCCTACGCGCACCTTTGGTCAGAACAAGGTAAAAGCGGAAGAAAACATAGATAACACACTAGGGCGAGCTTTGGGTTGAGCGAGGCAGGGGAATGAGGGTCAAAAAGGAGTGGTTCCTCTAACTCCAAGAATGCGGCGAAGGGGTCGGAATTCAAGACCCAAGTGAGAGCATCGAGGCGGATTAGGTCCATAGCCAGCGTAACGTTGGCCTTCTGTGGAGGATGTAAGCTTGGCGGGAAGGCTTGGAGAGTGGTGATGTTGAGTGCTGTGAAACCGGGAAGGGTGTCGCCCCCGTAGCCCTGTGCGGGGTTCACAGGGTCCGGAATGTATGTCCCGGAACCCTTGGATTGCGTGTAAGAGAGGGTTGCGTAACCGGACATTAGCTGGCTGCCAGATATTGCTACACGAATTGCGTAGTCATTCCAGGGCTTGTCTAGTTTGATCATCACTTGGTAACGATCTCCGGTGGAGACACCTATCGTCTGGACGAGGGTTTCAGCAAGAAGACGAGAGAAAAGGTGGAGTACATACGTCGACTTTTTGGACGTCGTGGTACTGGCCGTCGGCGGCGTACACCCACAGAGGATGATCGTCGATCGAAACTATGTAAAAACGTCCTCAGCAAACCGCAAATATTCGCAAGGAGAAACTGTCACCTATGAAGTCCCATATTGCTGCCATGTTGACGAAAGCGATGGAGACCCACGTCTCCTTAGGATCGACTTCGATGACCTCGAGTGGGGTTGTGGTATTTGTACATTCGAAATAGATGGACGGGTCGAGTAGGTCGGGTCTGATATCTGGGAATGGTTGGGTGACTGTGTTGTTTGGGTACGGACACCTGTTCAAGATATGGATTTGTCAAAAGTTTCTTCAAACAGCTCATCACTCACCCCTTTGCAGTCGCGTTTGGGACTACAGGGTTGCCAGTCGTGTAAGGAAGGAACACGGAAGGATCTGGACAGATTTGGCGACCCTAAACGGCATAGTCGGCGAAGAACCTAGGTCGATGCGGCAAAGTCGGCGTACCTTGCCATTGATCAGTACGGAATCGATGCAGGTGATATCTATGCGGGATTTGTTCCAGAGTGTCAGCCCCTCCTCGGAAGTCCAGTGGGTCCAATCGACGAGTGAGATTATCTTGGGGTTGCTATGCGCCTTCTTGAGCGCAGCGAGCTCGTCCGGGTCATTCGAGATTTGCGAAAGCGGCGAATTGTTCAGGTTCTTGGAGTTGGGTCGAATGAAAAGGCCTCCCCGTACACCGTCGCCGTAGATCGCCCGAGAATGCGAGTGGTACCTGATGTCAAGATTATCAATATATCAATTATGGGGTGCTAGATTGCAAGTGGAATGGGGTTCTTACCAGTACATCCCGTGCTGTGTGGCTGTCCAATTTGCCACGAATGTAGAACCGGGCTGTATGGGACTACGAGAGTTTGGTTGGTCTCAACCATGCCGTCAAGGCGCGGATGGCTTACTGTTGGGTGACACCGGGGACACCATCTGACCAGAGAGTTCCGGATTGCTCGATGCCATGGAACTATGCAAACCTCAACATGGTAAGCACAAAGCATCAGAAGGCTAAGGTTGGAAGGCTGACATGAATCGTCGATGGAACATTCAACCGATTATTGATGGTCACGGAAACTTCGTCTCCCTGGTCAATGATCAGGTTGGGACCAGGTGTCTGCCCGTTTATCAGATACGCCTGTCGTTTCGTCCCTATGCGGAAACATTCAAAACTATCTGTTGATGGAGGGTCCGTCACATACCATCAGGCGCAATACTACCCACAGTAAGGTCGAGGGTGAAAAGCTTGACCGAAGAGGCCACCGCAAGCCCTACAGCCCAAAGAACGCTGAATACTGTGGTCTGTTTCATAAAGAAAGCCCTGAAGCAGGACCAGGCGAGGGAACAGGGAAGAGGAGGTTACGACCAATATGTTGCACATTACTCATACTTAAACTGTGAGCCTCATTCAGTGGAATTTCCATTTGGAATTTCCATTATGAAGAGGGAAATCCCTTTTCCCTTTTCAGCGAAAAATCGGAGAAAATTCATCGGGGGGAGCGCACGTGGTCAGTAGAATCCAGCCTCCCACACATGGAATAGTTGGGGAAAGGAACTGGAAGCCCATTGGGATCGAATTTGAAATGATAGCAATAATGATCAAGCCGGCCGTCAGGGAACGATATTCGGACGCCAGTGAGCATCGATTTGGCTGAGCTTGGCTGTTCCGTCCATAATAAGACACGAGTGAAATAATATGTGGTATATCGAGCCTTTATTGATAGGTTAAAACGGGCCGCACATGCGTAAGGGGGGAGTAAGCAGTTGGAGGACCTGAGATGCGGCTGGAAAGACATCCTCGGAACCCGCCTGAGTCCAGTGAACAGTGCGTCCAATGCTTTCTCATGTTAGATACGCTTATCCGCCTCACCAAACTAGGCGGTGTCCGAGAGAGAATCAGTGTGAATGTGGCGCTCCCCAAGGCCTTCCGAGAGGCTTCCTATTAGATCCGGGCAATAGATGCATAGCGTGAGTGTGACCGGATAAATTGAAATCCGGTATATTATAGAGATCATGGGGTTCCATATATGGAAGAAAAGTGAACGACCGTTTGATGGTTGGAAAAACAGAGCAAAGCTTGGTCACGTGGCAGTTCGCTCACCTCGAACTCTACTTTCCCACCTCATGACGCACCTGCCCTCCCCCAACACCTTGCGTCAAACCAACCCTCCTACAGTGTAAAGATGGGCTCTTCACTCTCCAAATCCACTCGCACACTCCCAAAACGCCCAACATGGGCCGGCGCACGCACCGAACTCCCCTCCGAGTTCCAAAATTCGCCCCACAGGCCGAGCAACCCTTTGGCGAGTGAAACGAAATCCGAAAGTGGGTCGGAACCCCAGACCATGTCCGCCATGCTCCTGATGTAATCTTTTTTTGGCTGTTTACATTAGCCATAGAAGCGGATTCTCGCGATCCCCAGTTTCTCTCCAACCTGAGTAAAATGGGACAAGTTCGTGTGCCGCACACTTCTACGGTTGTTCGACCTGTACGAGTTTCGCTTGTACTGAGAGGCTCCTTGGACCTAATGTTTTGTCTGATTCATATAGTCGGATGGTGTGCAACGTTCCCTCCGAATGCGTCTGCAATCCGAACATCAGGCCTTGTCTGGAGTTCCCGTCCACAACCGTCTATTGGCATCAACGTTGACCGACCTTCTGGATGAGCGGAAAGATATGACGACGGGTGGTAAAACCACCGGAGGGCTGTCCAAGAAGTATGGCATCGACGAAGACCTGTTGAAAAGACTGGCATCCCATGTCAACAGTCCTAGCATTGGGGACACCGTTGTCAGTCGTCATGTCACTGCAGACGGAGAACAACTCATGTTGATGAAGGTATCTCTTGTGGTTACATTTCTGACGCAAACTGTTGATACATCTTCTTATAGGCTGCATGGGTCGAACCGTCCGCAAAAGATGCATCATCATAATCCGTCTAATTCATATAATAATACGCGCACTAGCTGATATACAGAACCATAGATGGAAGCTAAAATGGCGGAACATAGCGAGGGATAGAAGTACAGGAGAACCACATGACGAGCAACAACGATGAAAAGGCTTAAAGGCGATAAAGATAAAGCGCGAAAGCGCGATGAATGGCTAGGTTAAGCCTCCTGGGTTGCCTTTGGCTATCAAACGAATGTTAGGGTTAACGTCGACGCGGTACGGATAGACACCTGCCTTCTTCAACGTAGCCTTTGGCGCGGCTTTATCTTTGGCGACCTTCTTCTTAGCAGCATCCTTGACTTTAACTTCCTTGGTCGTAGTCGCCGCCTGCGCAAATGGTTAGCATATAACAAGTTAAATTGGTTGGGTTTACGACGAACCTTCTTGGCTGTCAAAGGCTTGCTTTTGGCCTTCGCATCCTTGCTTGCGACCTTGGCTTTAACTGCCTTGATGTCCGTCCCCTCTGGTTTGTTTTCCTTGGATGACTTAACAATGGACTAATCGCAAGTCAGCCGAGGACCATTGTCGGGGGATACACTCATACCTTGGACGTCTTTGGCTTCTTAGCCTTGGCCTCGGTTTCCGGCTTGTTTTCCTTTGAAGCTTTGGTCGAGCGGGAGGTCTTTTCAGAGGACTGGAGCGCGCGATTAGTCGGTGTACGGGTGAATACGCGGTCAACTCACCTTGGCCTTGGTCTTCTCTTTGCTGTCTGTGGTCTTGCTTGCTGCTTTAGTGGGCTTGAGGACTTCCTTAGCCTGGGCAGGAGTCAGTATCGAGTACAAGACATGTCTGATGGCACACGTACCTCCTTGGGTGCGGCCTTTGAGGTTGGCGCGTCCTTTGTCGTTGGTTTGACCTTGTTCAACTTGACTTTGCCCTGGATGCCTTCATTCACGTCTCAGCTACGCGTCGCAATATATCAGCCTCAAAGAAAACGCACCTTTGGGCAAGATGAAGTGTCCCTCATCCACACCTTTCGCGATAGTCGCGTTGATGCGGTTGTTGACGGCGGACGTGATTTCAATCTTATACTTTGTCTCCATGTACTTCTTGATCTGAGAGCGCGAAATGCCGGAGCGAGCATCTTCGGTGTGGGCAGCAATGGCCTCTTTGATGATATCGCGGTAGGTGGGGAGGCCACTGCCCTGCTTCTTGGCGGCATCAGCGGATTTGGGCTGTTCAGCCGACTTGGGCTTTGAAACTGGCTTCGTCGCGGCCTTGGCCTTGGTGGCCGACTTGGGCTTGACGGCCTTGGAGGAAGGCTTCTTGGCGGATGGGGAAGAGGTGGCAGCGGGAATGGTAGACATGGCCATGATGAGACGAATGGAGAGGGGGAATTGTGGTTCAGAACTACTGGACACAGGGTCTACATATAGGACTTCTGACTTCCCACGATCATCAAAGGCGAAAAACAAAACAAACACGATACGTTAGGTCACGTGAAACCGACCCCTCCATACGTTCTGATGTGGACCTGGGCCGATGCACTGAAGCTCCACGCGAGCAATTCCTTCGAGATCGCTTACCAGGTCTTCCTCGCTCCCTTCCTTGCTCAATGCGGGCTCTATCTCTCGCTAGACCCGACATGGGGACGGTATTTACTGCCAGCTGTCAAGTACGAAACCGAGCTGGAGACACAACCACATATCACCGCGAGGGACCGTAGGGTATTCATTTCGCCTACCGGACAAGTCTTAGAAGGCGAGGATGTCAAGCTCGTCCCCTCTGAACTCGAAGGAGTAAAGCACAGACAGTGGATATATTACAAGGTGTGGGAAAGCGACGAGAGCAGTGGTCCCCGACCAGCTCAGGGATGCGACCTCGTAATTCTCCACGGTAGGTCTCCTTGACGTCGGCATCAACCCCATTCGTTAATTGAGCCCTGTACTGCAGGTTTTGGTGATTATGGAGGTGGGTGCCAGCGCATCACTCAAAAAACCCCTATCTCACTGGGACATGCTGCACAGGCAAATGGATTCAACGTTGCGAACCTCTTCTCCGTGCTGGCTATCGTATCATTGTCCCCGACCTACCGTCGGTAAGTATAACATGTCAGTGGACGCTACTGGGTGGTTGACAACGCTTGCGCAGCATGGAAGATCGACAGGAGTCCATGGCCATATCGGCTCTTCCAAACAAGTTGCGGACGCGATTTTTGCTACCATGGTCGATACAAGGCGCTGGAGCGGAAAGACTCCCAGAAAGACTCACTTTTTTGGCGTCTCGTTCGGTGGTTTTTCTGCGTACGTGGCTCGGCATATGAATCCCGCATAAGATCTTCTGACTTGATTCAATGTACAGTATATCGTATTGCATGTACGTCTCTTGCCCCACAAGCTCTTCAACCCATGCTGACACGAAAACAGGCACTACGGGAAGGACATACCAATCGACGCTGTCTTTCTGGGTTGCCCCCTGATAGGAGGTCAGTGTGCATCTGTGATGCGACTCGAAAAGCATCTGAAGGCTTCTTCGTGCAGTTGCTACCGAAACCGATCGTCCTTGGATTGTCAAGGCCCTTGGTCGACTTGCCAACTCGTGGGCTGGACGATTCCCGTTGCTTCCTACAAGGTCTATTGATGAAGCCTTCGGGAAAGGCACGCAAGCTGCGCAGGAATACCGAGACGATTACAGGATTTACCACGGCCACCTTCGAATTTCCACTGGTTTGGCTCTCCTGGATGGGTGTGAGGCGATCCAGAAGTACGCGTCTTCGTTCTCGATCCCCATCCGAATCATCCATGGCGACATTGACACGGTAACGAGCTGCGCTCAATCGGTGTCGTTCATCAAGCGAGCCGCCAGCAAGGACAAGGAAGTCGGCCTATACCCAGGGTGCGTAACACGTTCTCGTGCCAAGACGTGTACCAGTCTAACCCGATTGACACGACAGGATGGACCACATCATGTTCAAAGTCGGAACAGACGTCCCGGCCGATGCCACTGATCGTTCGGTTTTTGAAGACCGAAATGATTGGTTGCTGAAGCACGTTTCGTAGAAATCGGGTGTGTTGAGTTTCTTGGGATCTTGGTGAATACATGAGTTGTTTGACAAGCGGTGGGATGTGTGAAATAAACCAGAAGCCAGTCGTGTTAATGATAAGAAAACGGAGGCGGGTATTACACAGGGATGCATAGGTGACGTCTGGCGTGAGGCAATGTTTGAACGTGCTCACTGAAGTAATCAGACCATGGCGAATAAAAATGTCCAAGGACCACCCGTGACAGGGCAACGACAACGAGCAGCCCACTCAGTCTTTCCCTCCTTAGACCTGCGGAACTAGCCCACCACCCCGGGGTTGTTGCTGAAGGTGGAGGCGTTGATGGCTCTGACCAACCCGCTTGAGAAGGATGCCAAATTTAGTGCCGGCGCGCGGTGAGAGCGTGAGGGCTTTGACCTACCGTTGCGTTTTGTCCTCATAGCCTTCGCGCGTCATTTTCTTGTCAGTCTGAAGCCTCCAGATACCGTCTTCGCCCTTTATGAGGCCCTTCTCTTTGCTCTTCTCTTTGAGTCTGTGGGTTACGTGGTTAACGGACAGCCACTGTGGACTGCACTCGGACTAACGTTTGCTTGGTTTCCCTGAACGAAAGCTTGTCAGAACAGATGGGAACAATACGGATGACCAAGATGGACCCACCAGATACTTTGCATGAATGAGTTATAGATGTAGAACCCGGCAACTACAGGGAGAACCTGTGAGATCGGGTACTGCGGGTTAAAGCTCCAATGACGTACTAGAGAGACCGAGTACGAGGAAGATGGTCTACATCGCGAGAGTCAAAGCGTTAGTACAGAGTACAACCACTATGGCTATGAAGCATCGTTACCAGGAAGGCGTTAAGCACGTCA
This sequence comes from Tulasnella sp. 403, assembly GCA_019632305.1. NCBI lineage: Eukaryota > Fungi > Basidiomycota > Agaricomycetes > Cantharellales > Tulasnellaceae > Tulasnella > Tulasnella sp. 403. Next base: position 44,592 of record WSTW01000075.1, read on the forward strand.
CCCCTGGGCGTGTGGGTTCCGTATCAGTACCAAATATAGCCTACAACAAGGAAGGTCTTGGAAACGCACAAGGGAATCTTTGTGAGGTCCATTGTTGGAATTGTCGAAGTGGAGCTGTAGTAGAGGAAGGAAGGAGAGGGGGGTGAAGGTGGAAAAATTAGCTTGGAGGTGCGTGAGGAGGGAGAATAAAAGAGGCTCCGGAGGAAGCGCAAGCAGTGCGAGAATAAGGGTCTTACATAAGCCCAACCCATCCACCCGGTACCGCGAAGTCTTCCCGAGATCCACGCCGACTATGCCGACGATTCTCCGCTCCCTGCGCCATTTCCGAACCGGACATGGTTACTCCGTGAACGGATATTTGAAAACCGACTGGCAGCTTCCAGACTGTCCGCCGCGCAAGCAAAGGCCAGGGACAACTGTCATATTCCGCGAGAACGCAGGAACGAGTGACACAGACGTGGTGAGAGGGTTACATAATTTCGGACCGCAGTTCGGGCGGTGCACCTATGCCATGGATAGTCATGTCGATGCGCTGTGGGGTGGAATGACGATCTTGTTCACCGCCTGCCTTTCCGCCTCCTGCTGCGGCCTCTTCAACGGAGATAACCTCCGGCGACGGAGAATTGTAACTGCAAACCAGGAACAGCGGCCAAGTCTGCCACTTTTACCGAACTTCCCCTCGCTGGTACAAGGTACCAGGCCGCCCTATGGTCTACTACCGCATACGTCTGTTTGACCGGGCCCAAGCCGAATTTAGTTTGTTTGCTTTTTTGCGCCCACCGACCGTTTCGTACACCGGTTGGGCCAGTGGATCTGCGGCATTTACAGTCATTGAAGGCGGTGATAACCACAACCTGCTATCCTGCAGCTCTTGGTTATTGAATTTCATTTTGTATTCGTCCGGTGTACCTCTTCTCATCTTACGGTGCCGTCGTATTCCGGTAAGGCCTCCTCGGGCGAGGTGAATGATTGCGCGAGCGGTTTTTCCTTGCTTGGTATTAGCTACGATCTACCGTAAAGTACGGAACGCAGACTTTGCCACCGACGTGGTTTGTAGCAGGCCCCGGTGGTTGGAACGATATTGTGACCAGTGGCGTAATGAACGACGACCCAGGTATTCTTTCAAATGAACACCCTCCCAATGCAACTACATCCATCTGACATCGTTATCGATGAGACGAGACTTATTCAACTGACTAGTAGTGGTGAGTCCCCTGAGCTTCTCCATGTTGGATGGTGGCATTGATTCACAATGAATTTATGAGTAAATTGCTGAGCTATGTCGTAAGTGGAATACATTCGCTAGAAATGTGTAGTGTATGGATCAACGGAGAGAGGGGTAGTCAAGGAAGACTTCAAATTTGCGACATCCTACGAGTGGGGCTCCTAAGGTCTACTTGTCTTTACCTAGAAATGAAGAAGTCGGAAGGTGTGGACACTCCGATGCGGTTCCATTTATCGATACCCTCCTTCGTTGAACAGATGATCCACCCTCGACTTGGCGATCGAGATCGCATTTGACCAATTGTCGTTTACCAGCCGGACGACTCGACTCCCCTTTCGCGCTGGGTGACGTGTCCAATGGAGAAACAGCAGGAGGATCGACCACCATGAAAAAATCGTTCGGAAAGGGAGAGAGGACGTCATAGACAAGGTCCTCATCCCCTACCAGAACGTTGTACCGGAGCTTGCTATATTCACTGTCGTCCAATGAGCCTTTGAGAATGAGGTAATGGAGACAATCACCATCTTTCGTCAACTCCTGTGCAATTATGTCGTCCGGATCAACCTGCAAATCGCTTGGAAAAGGAGAAGACCCCGTTATTCGCAGCGTCTTCATCCGAGCCCGGTACAGCTCATCGGATGAAACATGATCCACCTCCAGCGATTCGTGCCAATAAGCCTCGATCATGTTCTTCAGCGACAAGGCCTTCGGATTGTGCTGGGCGACCATGTACTTGAGGCAGTTTTCCATCGAGAGTGGCGAGTTCTCTTCGATCGCCTGTAGGGTTTGACGGGCCAGGGACTCAAGTGAAGAATCGCGCCGGACATCGAGGTGCGTCAGACTCCAGAGCAATCGTGTCCACGGCCTCTGTGGTTCATAGTCACCTACAGGTCGTTGAGGTGGGTACTTCGACCTTATTTCCTTGAGGCTATTCTTCCGCCACTTCCTGACTGCCCTAGACCACAAAGGCTCACACAGCTTCGGGGGAACTGAAGATTGGTCATACTGCAACACGCAAGAAAAATGTGGGTCAAAGGTGAGTAGACATCGATTTCACGACGTAAGAGAAATACAGCGCGAAGCAAGCTCGTCTTGTGTACATGCCTGCCTTAGAGAGACCACGCTCTCCCTTCCTGGTTGTATGGACTTACTAACCATTGGTACCTCATATAGGCCTGGAACAAGCATGGCGGATTCGACCCAATACAGGGTGGCAGCCAGAATCGTTGGCTCCCGACTGTTGTACGCGAAGGGTTCAGTGATGTTAATTGTGCTGTAATCCGTGGAGAATACTCCGAAACACCAATATTCATACTGCAAGGGGGTCATCAGCAAATAGTCCTGACAATGCTCGAGGCAGGTCTCACCGTAGTCAAGATAAAGAAGAAGCAATGTTCTCTGAGGCACTTATCGCGAATAACACAGAGTACTTTGTCAATCCCCGCGAGAGAGGCGTTGTGCAGCGGGTCCAACTGCGAAGCAACACTCCAGTCAAGCAAACTACGCCTCGAACCTGAGAGCGGATGCACTAACCATGCGGACCCTTTTGATTTCCCTCAAACCCAGTACATTAAATGACCCTGAAAGGGTATAAGAGTAGAGACAACTTGAAATTCTGTCACCACGCACATGGTTCCTGCACATGAATTATCAGTCGGCACGTATTCGTCTTGGGGTTCCACCATTTGAGGTTACTTCCTCCTTCATTTGACTCGGGAGGTTTGTCCTCGAATTCCCACCCCGCCGTAAATGGATCTATATCATGAAGTATCGCGTTTGCTGTTACGCAGAGCGTCGATGACACCGCTATGGCAATGTGTGGCGCGTGCTTGACTTTGAGCTGGCGACCTCGCGCATAGGGGGTGCTATAACCCCTTGCCTCGAGCAAAGCGCGATCCAGGTCGAATTCGTTTGGTAGGTCTGGGTCAACGGCCTCGCGCAGACGTGTGGTACCAGAAAGGTGATGCCTAGAGACTGAGGGATGCATTGAGCATTGGCCATGTACGTAGGAATTGGCAGACTTACAGCTATCGACATTCTGGGCGAAAATAGCACTAGACACGGAGACAAGGCTACGGAGATGTAGGGGTTTGTATGCATCCCGGCTTACATCGAGGGTGGCGGCGCAGCGAGCTATAGAGTTGAAGGGCGATCGGTCCAATGTCGTAGGCTGGTCTCCTCTGTATTCCATTCCCGGAAGGTTGAGATAATTCTGAAACAAATCTCTTGGATACGGAAGCGGGGGCAGGGTTGCGGTGCTCGCATAGCCTTGAATGTCGGTGGTAGGATCAGTGCCGACATCTCGAGGGATTGCCCGCAAGGACTTCCGCAAGGCGGGGAGACCGCAATACTTTTCATTGGTGCCACATTTTTCAAGAGCATCTCCGGAATCGATTAAGGCATTATACAACGCGATGATCCTCCGAGTTTCAAAAGAATTAGCGGAGGGAAGAGGTTGATCGTCGTGCAGGACACTCAAGAGTTCTCTCAAGTAGAGAGGCGTTGACGAGTGAGTCCCAAATGCGGGATTCATGGTGGGTGGTTGTGTATAAATGGTGTTAGCGGCCCCGACAGCGTTCTGGTGAGGTTTTAAGTATAGGCCGGCTTGGGTGGCGAGAAGACGAGTTACACAAAGGGCTACGA
>WSTW01000076.1:0-52073 GCA_019632305.1 Tulasnella sp. 403
ACAGGACGGCTTGCGTGCCACGCATACAGTGATTGATGTAGCGGCTGTCGGAGCGTAGCCCGTCCATCGGTTCCCCACCCGACTCCGACTCCACTGCAACCACCAGTCACATTCTGCATTCGGCGTTCGGGTTGAGCCATCGGCCTCTCGCTACTTGTATTTGTACCGACGCGTTTGCCTGATTATCGATATACGCTTGTCCGAGCACTCTCTCTGATAGAAGCCTTCACCATCACATCTTACGTCAGCATACCGCATTACGTCGCACTAATCGGCATTTCGTTTTCTTACAGCCGCATCAGTTCTGAGTTGGCGCTGGTGATGGTTGTGCATCAATGACGACCGCGGTGCACTCGACGTCGTCTGGTTGGTCCAGCAGTACCGCCAGCTGCCGTATTGTCTCCTGGCAAAAATAGTTGTTGAGCTCTGTCGGTGGTAAGTAGGATTGGAGGTTAGACCAAGTCCCACGGCTGAACCTTGAGGTGCCTTAGCTCAAGTTACCTCTGGACGCTTGCAATCTGGACTACACCAACACCCGCCACCTCATCATTCCGTCCGCTCATTAGACAACGCAGGACCACTAGTATCGCGTCTATCATTCTTATAGAATGGCGATAGTTTTCAAGAAGTCCTACGCCGTCCTCTTAGCCGCGGCCTTCTTCCTGTTATACTCTACCGGGCGTCTGGAGCTTGCCTCTCCCGAGGGCAACGTGAACGATGTCGACGTGAAGAGTGATAGTCTGGGTGGAACTCCCATGCAAAGGATCATGTCCAGTTCCCCCAACGTCAAGCATCACCGCACGCGATGGACCGGCGCCGGATCCATCCCCCGGACAGTATTGACGCGTCACGTCGCGGGTGAGTACATCCGCCCTTATTCAATCAAGTTCCCACCTTCATCGGACATAGCGTCGTCACGTCTTAACAGGGAAGGTTTACTGACGAGTTCTTCGCCCTCGCCATCTAGGTTGGAGCGTCTTTGAAAATCTATATGCCCATAATGGGACCTTCTATATTATTAGCGAGGATCCCTCTAGTTTCCCCATCATGAGAGAGATGATATCCTCTCCCAACACCATGCAGAGCACCACCCATAACATATCCCTCCGCGACCCCACCGATAGCGAGATGCAGATCATTTCCCCTAACGAAGCAATCCATAGGTTCGGATACTCCGCCAGCCATGTTAACGGGGTCTCGGTAAGTGATGTCATACCACGGAGAAACTCAAAGCTAAACGTTGTCTACATAGTTTGTGGTATACGACCCGAGAGAATGTAAGTCAGGTCACCCTCGAAGGTGAATTCAATACTCACGTCACAATCCGTTGCTTTTGTTTAGTCACTCGCCATTATTATCATCTCATAGGAGGTAGGCCCGTCGGCCATCATAATTGTTCGGGCGTCCTCCTTACCCTTGATAACATAGAGATCCTAATGGGTCTCTGGAGGACCTACAGCTCTTTGGATACGGAAATATCACAAACGGGTGAAACTTGGCTATCAGCGCCCAGCAGGATCATGTTTCCACTGCTAGACACCGACGACTGGAGGGATCGAGCCCATATCAACCACATTATCCTCCGGGCCGCCTTCCCTTCCATATCGGTGGAAGTGTCATCGGACTGGAAGGACCGTGCTTCCACAGGCCAACTGTACGCTTTCCCAATGGTAGCTCTCACCGCGCGCACTGCAGGCCATCGGGGAAAGGAGATGTGGTTCGACAAACCTTCATCTGCCCCGCGCACGTTACCAAGTAGCCCATACTGGTGGGAGCCGATACGCTCCAACGTCCTCGAATACGCGGGTCTACAGAAGGGACCCGACGGCCTCTTCGAGCAACCCTCGAAGCCTGTCATCACGTACATCGTCCGGCAGGGTAGGGGCAGAGCCCTGAAAGAAGAAGACCACCTCGAGCTAGTCGAGGCCCTGGAAGAGCTGAAACGAAAACACCGCTGGGAAGTGAACATTGTCATGATGGAACGATACACCAAGGAAGAGCAGCTCAGGCTAGCTGGCCGCACTACGGTGGGTGCACGACCATGTCCTTACCGGCCGTCCGCGTGCTGACAACGCGTATAAAGGTCCTCCTAGGCGTCCACGGCAACGGACTCACAGCACTACTATGGATGCTCCAGTCGCCGAGCGCGACGGTCATCGAGATATTCCTCCCCGACGGCTTCTCTGCCGACTATGCCACACTCGCCATGATGACCGGGATCGAACACTACGGCGTATGGTACGACAAGTGAGTGTCGGCCATTCACCCATATGGGATTTTCAATTGACAGACGCTCTACAGGTATTTCCGCACTCAGGGCGACTCCCCGCCGTCTCGCACGTCCAATCCGAAAGGCTTCCACGGGAATAGGATACCCGTCCACGGCCCCACCGTGGCCCAGCTTATCGAAGAACGTATCCTCGAGCCTAACAAACTCTCATCAAAAATGGGTTCTGCGGATGCCGCTAGCTTGCGGACGTGACGTTACAGCACGTGCAGTCTCGTTATGCATCTCCGATTGGGCCAGCTCCAAATATAGATAAAGTTGCTTCAATTATAATTTATCTTGGTTCGCCTCTACCTTTACCATAGCATTCTGTACGACGCATCGTTGCTTGATATATACTACTCGCTCCATGTACCGATCATTTGTCGTGAACCTCCATCCCTCGAGTGGAAACATTCAAAAGAACAAGGACAGCTGCCCCTTATGATATATTACCAACAGACGAACAAAAAAGCGGCACATTTTCATAATCGAGAATACACAGGGATGAGCAGTGAGGGTGTAGATTGAATGCACGGCATATCAAGGCAAAACGAAATAAAGTAAGACTCAAACAACAGACGACCATCAAAAAAAAACGACGTTATACTAAAACAGTAGTGTCTACTTGGAGGCAGAAATGAGAGTGCGACAAGTTCAATTACGGGTACTTGATTGAGAAAAACAAAATGAGGGTGTACATCCAAGGCTATGCTTTCTCCTTGCCCTTTCGTGAAGTCGGGGAATCTAGGGCGAAGGCGGGACCCAGCCCGTTGAAGGCTGGTTTGGAACGTTGTATAGGTGTGTCTGTATACTGCAGTGTTCTGGAATAATGCTGTTTGGGTGTGGAAGGAGGGTTGGCGGCCTCTTTGAGGGTGAGCGCGGGCAACTCGTCCGCTGCCGGAGGCGGTCCTAGGATGGCGGATGATCCGGACAGACGCCAGCGGGACGTGGTAATCGGGGTCGTAAATGTTAGGTCGTGAAACGGGCGGCGAGGAAAATTCGGGGTTGCGGTAGGTAGAGGGGCGACTCCGTACTTTGTGCCACGTGACGGAGTGTTGGTGGGATCAAGTGCGTCCTTGGGCAGTGGTGTGAGGTGTGGGTCATCGAAAAGCCTGGGCGTGGCTCTGAAGCGACTATCAAGCCAGGTGTTAGGGGTGGTGGGGGATCGGATAGTAGGCACAGTCCTCATATCACCCGCCTTGGGTGTTTGAGGCATCATAGTGAACGGCCAGGTAGAAGTGGGATTGGGACTTGAAGGAACAAGAACCGGCGATGTGTCCTCCGCTTGACCAGTCGTACCAAACAATTGCTGGGTACGAGGATCGAGAGAGCGGTTGTCAACGCCAGCACTGGACTCGACAAACGTCGGGGCGCCGCGCATCGAAGACGTCTCCCGCAGGCATTCGGGACAATACCAATTTTCCCCAAGCTCCGTTTCGTCCCGTATGTCCACGCAAACCTGGTGCGACCACGTCCTGCAAGCGTCGCACCGCACCATGGCGCGCCCATCGTCGTCAGCCCCACAGGGACAGCTGACCGTTCCGTCTTCCTCTTGTTCGCGTCGCTGCGAAGCAAAGTATAAGGATGCACGTATATCACGTCGGGAGGCGAGGGCAATCCTGGCGTCCGCCGGGTCACTTGGTGCCACGGGGGTTGGAGTAGCACCGAACAATGACGCGCGGAGATCCGACGAGGCACCTTCGATGGGAAATAGACTGGCAAGACGCTCTGCAATCCGGGGAGTTGGTTTAGCAAGTCCACTTGGGTACCCAGGTTCTATATATGAACGATGAGTTCGTTCCAATCACCTATCGCCAGACCCGAACTACTCACGATCTTGTGCGAGAGCCCACAGACCTCTCGCGCCAGCTACGACGGCATCGTCCTCTGATGGCACAGCACTGGGCAACATACCAGTATCGTTGTCACTCTCGGAGTCGGAATCCCTACTGAAGAAGCACTCCAGCATGGCAAGACGCTCCTTTTTCTTGAGCTGTTTCGCCCTTTTCTGGTCAAGTTGGTTCAATGACCAAGGATATCGAGAATCGGGCCACCGAGGTCCTTGGTCGGATATCGCCTGATTGAGGGTGTCTAGTGCCAAAGGACTGCTGTCCACAAACTCGACGTCAGGGATCAGCCCAGCGAATTCTTCAGGTGGGGGCTTGTTCTTCCATAAATCCCGCAACCCCGCACCACCGGTTTCGACCCCAGACATCAGGCTGATATCTTCTTGACCATCCAGACCAAACATCGTCTTGTGTAAAGTAGTTGGATTCTCAGGTGCTGCCAGAGAGGTTACCCGGACCTCCTGCAGATGTCCGGGGTGAATTGCCATTCTCCCCAGACCTTCAACGCGAGCAGGCTTTAACGGCGACTGACGTGCTGGCAAGGCGAAGCTTTCCACAGGGACTAGCTCGCTACTCGATCCTTCTGGCCCGTCTAATAAACTATCTTCAAACGCTGCAATCAGCTTTCTTCGCTTGGTGTCCGGATACCCAGTGCGGCAATGCAATGCAGGTGGGGGGTATTGACCGTTGCTTTTTGGGGCGGTCGCACTGTCGACGATTGCGTAACTCATTGCAGACGGGTCAGACGCTAGTGTGGACGAGCTAGGAGCGACGTGGGAATGAGTACCAAGCCACATCTGAAGAACGGGGGACACCCTCTCTTGTGTGGAAGGCGGAAATGCTGCTTCAGGGGGAGTAGCAGGTCTCAATAGCTTCAGCCTACGGCCCTTGACAGGTGAGACAGTAATTCCAACACTGCCACCCGGGACCAACGTCGTGAGGGTCCTTGGTGAGGGGGCCGCAAGTTTGGGGGACGGGGATGCAATTTCGACCGCTTTTCGCTTTGCCGAGCTGCCCTGGTTTGTTGGCGTCGAAGGCCTGGGGGTGGTGCTGCCTTGGCTTGGAGCCTCAGGTGTGTTCCGATCTCCTATAGGCGACGGTACTATTGGCTTGGTAGACGGGGAGGGGGAATACGTGCGGTTGTTGTTGCTTTTTGGGGAAGCTATCCCATCAACACCTCTGGAACGTAAGCTTTCCTCGAAGGCATCAACTGCCGCTATGGCTTCTTCGACCTCTTTCACACTTTGAGCCCGAGTCATTCTTAGTGGGGCTCCCTTGGCCAAAGGCACCACATCAGAACTGCCTCGTTTGTGTGATGCAGGCTTCGAGGTTCCAACGGTACTTCGAGCTGGTTTAGTCTTTGGATGCTTCTTGGAAGTACTTGAAGACGGATCCGTAGCCTGCACGCTTTGGGGTTCCCCAATCCCTGTCCGTTGAAGATAGTCGGGGCGGCGGGACTCCACCTCAACCCTATGGGATCGTTGCCGTCGCTCCTGCTCCTCGCGCAAGCGTTCCAACACACCACCAGCACTGCGGAAGGTCCCTTGTGGTGTCTGGCGTTGATCCGAAAGCGTCTGCCCGACTTCGAGCGCCGCCAATAACGGGGTTGTTGCTGCGGAGCCAGGTGGGACGTAGGGCGATGGTGTACGTTGTTCGGGAAACACCAAATCGTCGTTATCGAAGTCTAGCTGGACGATCTTCACAACGGCTTCCTCCGTCTCCAAGACAGGGACAACCTCACCGTCGGCACCGCTCAAAGACATCACCGGTTGAACTCTGGGTAATGGTGCATGATGGGCTAGGTTAGACGTTGGGGTGACTTGGTGGGGTGTTTCAGGGGTTCGGGTAGAATTGGAGGCATCCTCATTAATAGCATCTACAGGCGGTCGAGAAAAGTCGTCCGAGTCGAAACGACTGTGTCGGCCACGATACGGTCGACGGGCAAACGCAGGGGAAGAACTAGGTATTGAAGGCTCTGGTGTCTCCCACGCCAGGTGTTGAGGCTGGAGCGGGCCAGTTAATGGTGACGACAGGGGCGGTGTTGACGGTGAAGATATATCGACGGGGGAAGGTCGAGAAACACTGGAGGCGATGGGGAGGGCAGGTAGAAGACCGGGAGATCCCACTTTGGATTGGTGGTGTTCAGACCTGACCTCCATCCTAGCATCAGGCGAATAGAGACCAGAACAGGACAATCTACGCTCGTTCAACTTTCATCGCTGCGTTGAATAAATACGGCAGTGCTTACCTCGAAGCAACAGAGCTGCTGAGCTCCGGCCGAGCTGCCCTGGGAGAGGGAGAGTGACTGGAAGATGTAACAATGCTCGTTTAGCTATCAGGCACAAGTCAATCAGAGGCGTACCGTGGTGGTGAATGCGACTGCACAAAACTCTTTGACGGAGGGGAATGCATAGCAAAAACGTTGGACCGTAGTGATTCTGTAGCTTTCAATGCTGTCGGGGAGCTGGTGACCATGCCGGGCATCTGGACATGGTAGGTCATTAGATAACCACTATGAGCTTGGGGTGGCTGGGTGGAAGAAAAGGTGGTACAGAACAATGGCCGAGGGGACTATTGAGTGGCGTAATATTCGAAAAGAGGCCAGACCGCAAGTATAACCGCCGGGGTGAGACGTAAGGAAGGGACGGGTGGAAAACGCCCGCAGATGATATTGACGGGTGGTGCTGGACAAGGCGTTTCGGTCGTTAGACAGAGCAGTGAGTTCACAAAGCTCCGGAGCGTTAACAAGTATCGACTACAGGCGGTGTCGTGCAAGGTCAAGGACCTTTGTCAGGGTATAGAGGAGGGTGATTGGGGTTTCAACCAACGCGCACTGGGACAAACATCACCAAACGTTCTTCGGCGACAGTCCCCGTCCGCATAAGCGCCTGGAGCAATACCACGGCTCTCCAAGCCTATCAGAGTGGGCGGAAACGTGATGCAGAATGTCGGGTGGCGCGAAGTGGGTTGGTGAGTGATACATTCACCCCCGTTGCATGTCCGTCCATGTCCAGACGATAATCCCATGCAGAACAAGAGCTTCATAGACAATCCGCGTTATTGTCGGTATGTAGATCAAGGGGCCGTTATTCAAGGGGCTGATGGTGGATAGCAAAGGGCGCTATGATTGCAGCCAGGAGATTGATTGAGCATGGCTGACGCGAATAAAGTGGTCAACTTACCTCATGACAGCATCAAAGCTTTCATATCGATGCGTCTAGCGATTCCTAGCTTGAGGAAGATGCCCTCAGACGCGACTTGCGTCGTCGCTGCTTGCCGCGTCATGAACAGAAAATGCAACGAAACCCAGCCCATTGCACACTGAGCGACGAGCCGAGACGCGGAAGAGATGGACGTTGACATCGAAGGACACGGTCGACGTGTTGTGCGTATATGACGGCTAGGCGAGGTAGGAGACGTCTGGTCTGTTGTAGAACGCGTTGATCGGCCTCAGCCAATCACGTCCAATCAGATGCGACGCGCCCCTTCTGCCACCACCATGCTTCGCGCACTGGAGTTCTACAGCGGCATCGGTGAGTTTCGACGTTCTTGAGTTATTTTACTCGCTGTGTCTTTACTCCCCTCACTAGGTGGCTTACACGTCGCCTTGACTCGTTCACAACATGACGCCCAGGTCGTTGCTGCCTATGACTGGGATCCATCAGCTTGCCAGGTCTACGAAGCTAACTTTGGTCCGAAAATAGTAAAACCAGTGAGCATACATTGCTGGTGCGTGTCACCGACTACTATTGATGTTCAGCCTAAAGACAGATATATCAAAACTTACCGCGGCAGAACTCGCACGACACCATGCAGACCTCTGGCTGTTATCTCCATCCTGTCAACCCTACACAGTGTTGAATCCGAATGCCAAGGGCGAAGATGATCCTAGAGCAGCGTCCTTCTTGCACCTCGTCAGAAACGTGATTCCCGAACTGCACCGCGATTTTCGTGACGATGCCCCACGACGGATTCTTGTCGAGAACGTGGCAGGTTTTGAGGTACCGTATACACCATCCACTGGTTTAGTCGCGGACTCACTCTTGCTGTTGACACGTCGTGTAGAGTTCTACCACTCGAACAACCCTCGTTCGAACACTCCACTCGCTAGGCTACGCCATCGAAGAGTTTCTCCTCAGTCCAACCCAATTCGGAATTCCAAACTCGAGACTCAGGTACTATCTCCTTGCCCGACTATCCGAAACGCCACAGGAGGCCACTCTTCAACCCGTTCTACGACAAATCCCCAGCACTTTTCACGACCAAGACCCACCGCCTCCCCTCAGACCAATATCTGACTATCTAGACCCTCCTATAGACCATACACCCGGGTTATCTCATCCAAACTCTGTCCCAAGACACATCCTTGAAAAATGGGGCCGCTTATTCGACATTGTCAAACCGGGTGACCGCCGAAGCTGCTGTTTCACCAGAAGTATGTAACCATAACGCCCCCGGTCATTACATTTGGACTGATTACAGCGTGCAGGTTATACAGTAAGTACTCCAAGGCGACCAACTTGGCAGCTTTGCCCACACCCCCATGCCAAATCCATAGAAAATGGTTGAAGGGACAGGTTCCATTCTCCAACAAAACGAGGAGTTAGAGGTCAGCAATCATGAAATCCAATAAACGTTCCTACTAACCTCGATTTGGGCCAGACGTCCGACGTCTTTGATGCCTATGCGAAGGCGGTCAAAGACAAATCATCCAATGACCCCTTCGCCACACTCGAGCCTCTACGACTTCGGTACTTTACACCCTCCGAGCTTCTTCGTCTCTTTCACTTCGTACCGCCACCTGAAACACCCCCATTGACGGATGGGACTCACAGCAAGCCTCCGCAAGATTGGCGACCTTCCATAGACGAATTCAAGTGGCCAGCTTCGATAAGCCTCAAAACGAAATACAGGCTGATTGGGAATTCTGTAAATGTCAAGGTAGTAACGTGTCTCGTTACGCATCTCTTGGGAGAGGGGGCTTCGCCCGCTGGTTCGCAGTCTCAGGCGTCAGATATGTGAATACTTCGAGCACATCATGTCACGCTTCTACGATAGTAATCTTCAATACAAAGCGAGGATAATCTAACACACATCGTGCGATAACAGACGCTATAATCACAAGGGTCACGAAAGCATATCCGGCCATAGAAGCCAAATTGACGCTAGGATAGCGGCATTCTCCTGTTCGTCAAGAACGGAGTCGATTTCAGGAGAACCTTTAAAGTCGCTTGAGGGATACCCACTCTCCGAATAGACGACATCTGCGATTGCAGTGCCAATCTTCTCCCTGGCAGCGTCAAACAAACCTTCGCCATTAGCCGACTTGACGAGCAGGGTAAATGCCGTGGACATCGACGCGCTTAAGAATGTGACAGTGTCTTTGTGAGAGAGCTGTAATATGGCTTCCTGGTTCGCCGCTTCCTGCTCAAGAAATACTCTTGAAAGTGCTGTCGGGAGTGATCTGGAATCACTGTACGCGAGGTGTTCCAGTTCGGCGGTGAGGGTAAGCGAGGCGTATTCAGCCATGTTCCAGACGGTACATGGAGGTAAGAGTGATGGCCATGCTAGAATGGTGTTGAGGAGGTTGAGAAGTGACGGTCGGAAATCGTAAGCCTCGCAAGTAGTCGAACCCGCCTCTGCTCCTGTAACCAGATTCGATGCTTGATGTAACCTGAAGTTGGTCGTTTGGAAGAAAACGCAACACGCCATAAACGTCGAGACCAGAGGGTGGACAAATGCCGTGCAAAGTGAGCGGATCACGGGGTTCTCTTCGACGCCAGGACTGGACATGCTTGAGGTAGGCGAAGCACCGTATGAGATACCGAAATTCTCGAGGAGTGGCACCATCAAAATGTTTAGGGCCTCAAGAAGAGCTCCGGCTTCATGGGTGAGGTGAAGCGTGTTGGTTTCGGGGTCTTGAACCCCGATCGACAAGCTCAGGCGATCCAACAAATTCTGAAGCAATTCTCCGAGCGCGCCCAATGCCCCCTCGGTATGTTCTTCGGAGTTCTGGACTCGCGGAGTACTCACCTCCGTTGCGTCACTACTCGGAGCAACAGTTTCAGGACCAAGTCCACATAGCTGTCTTAGGCTTCTTATGATGTCCGGAGGGAGGTCTTTGGCGGCGTGCAGTGAGAGTGACGACAGAGAAGCCGAGTAAATAACTCACAGCCAGAGAGCATATCTAATGAGACTTGACGTAGGTCTGTTGTATCCACCAGAGCGTCTCCTTGAGCTGATGGTATAACAGGGACTTCGGTGGCTTTCTTTGATGCCACAGCTTCAGGTGCCTTGGCTTTTTGAGAGGTAGCTTGCCGTCGTCGCTTAACGACGATCTCATCGCCATCAGCCTTATTGGCAGCCTTTTTCCTAGGTCGAGCTTCATGAGGTCCCTCATTCTCTTTGTTCTCTGTTGTGGTAGTTCTCGTCCTCTTCCTCCCTCTGACTGTGGTAGCTGAAAGCTCTGCAACAACTACGAGTAAATGACGAACCTCGGGTCATTCCGCGGCGAATCTCACCTTTTTTCGACTGTTCCAAGGCCTCTCTCGTCGACTTTAGTTCTTCTTCAAGACCCGAAATCCGTGCACGAAGCTCTTCGAGTGTCTTGGCGTTGCAATCGATCGGGGCCGACTCCGCAAACTGCTTCTTCAGAAATTCTACATATTCTAGGGATGGCTTATAAGTCATGAAGGCATGCCCTTCAGACGTATGACCCATACCAGATACAGAAAGTGTTGCGGGTTTGTTTTTGTAAAGCGCTACAACCTGAGGGCAACGATGAGAATCACCACAGAATGGACAAACCCTCTGTCAACTTACGAGTGCCATGTGCAAATGCGTATCGTTCTTGTTCATGTTGAGTAGATCCATAGGCTGTACTTGTGGATGGTATGTGGTGGCCATGAAGCCAGTAATGAAGGGTAGTAGTGGTCGGTCAGAACACAGACGAGCTGCGCGTGACGTCACACTTTTGAGGTTTCAACGGCGTTATCGGCTTCTATTGTCGGACACTCGTCCTATGCCGTTTCCTTCTACTACCAAAAGACTGAAAGGAGACTAATACTGTAAAGCAAAGCGTAGGTATTGGGCCCTACGGATGCAACGTCCAAGGTAGCCCGGAGAACGCATCAACGACAAGCTATGCACATCACTGCTGCTTAAGAGCTTCCTCCCTCTCTACCACAGATTTATCCAACTTGATCAATATGGTTGTGCGTAACGGAAACTGGTCCGTAGGTACAGAGTGTGCTGTCACTCTTGCGGGCTGAATAACAGCGGTCGTTAGCTCTTCAACCAGCCTCGTTAACGAGGAAAATTGACGACGTACGAAACAAAGCCCGTCCAAGACAGCCTCCACAATCCCTGCACTAAACGCCGAGCAATTGAGTTGGCTCATTTCTTTTGGAATAGAAATGTGTCGTGTTATCGGGGGATCATTATCGATCACCATGTCTATATGGACACGTCAACAACAGTCGGAGAACATTGGGCAAATTCTCACATTCATCGTCATTTTCAACGCTCTTCTCGATGGCGTCTGCAGGCTTCCCAAAAAGTTGTCGCCAGAGCACAGTGTGGATCCACATCAGGGCCGGCAGAAATCGTGTCTCCCGCTTAGGCGCTTTAGACGCACCCTCCGCACGCCAAGTCATGAGTTCCAACATGCGAGTGCCCACACGGTATCCCAGAGTGTTCAGCCTGCCTCATCCATCAGATCCGAACCTAGTGTCACTCGTCAAGGAACGGTGCGTACCTCCGTTCTAGATCACCGATGCCGCTCACCCGCTTCTGGGTGTATTGAACCACCTCCGAGAACATAAATGCCCATACGCTCATGGAGACCTCCACTAGCCGTGTCTTGTTCAGGTTTCTCTCATAGATAGTCGTGGTTCGTTTGGATACCGCTTGAGATCCTGGCGGTGTAGCATTTGCTGTCGCAGTGAGGGATGACGGCCTTCCACCTGGAGTCGAGGAGCCTGGACGGGTGCTAACGTTTGATGAGGAAGAGGGGCGAGTAACTTGGGAAGATGCAGCAAATCGTCAACCAAGCACGTATGGATAGCGAGCGATACCTACCAGATAAGTCGACAGATGACTGAGAGGATGCCGAGAAGACTGAGAGCCTGGAGTGCGTATACACTGGACCTTGCATCTTGCTGCGACGCGGCTCCAGCCCAGATTGTAACGATCGCACGGTGTGACTGTACAATGTCACGGGGACCTAGAATCGTCAATGCGACCACCTTCGTCCGTATATCCAGTTACTTCGCTATCATGCTAACTTGTTTCATATGCGTGTAGAGTCAAGAGTATTCTATTGGATCAAACCAATCTTCCATCTCTACTTCTTTCATCATACCCTCTGTCTGGTGATCGTACGCCGGATCTGCTCCTCCATGGTCGTCCACCTGCATGTCTGCCATGGGGTCTAATCCGATAGTTCCGAGACGTTCCTCTATTACCTTGTTAAAACGGACCTGGGAGAGCCACTATGATGCGGATTATTCTGAACGCAAAATTTGAGTAAGGGACGCACCATTCGCTCCTGTCCCAACGCTTCCGAAAACCACTCCAGCCTCTGCTGAGGACTAGCTTCGTCAACAAAGGAATCGATGTTGATACGTGAAAGGATATATATTGATGCAAATAAGTTCATGCCGTCGAAAGCACCCGCCAGGTCATCTTCGCCCTGCGAAACCAACAAGCTGTCAGCTTCGAAAACAGTGAAACAAGATTCGGCGAAAGACGTTCCTCATACTCGTCTTCCACGAGCCAGCCCCTATCGTCCCACGGCCCGGCGCGAGCGATAACAGGATTTTCAGCGCACTCCCGTTCTCTGGCGTCTCCGAACATTCTCGCATACATGGCGGCTTCGACCTCGTCGAGCGCAAACGCAAACTCAATCTGACAAGTCGATTGCTTGGATCCTGTGCTCTCGTGAATCATCAGTAACCTGCGCAGTTGCTTGAAGGCCTTCATCACGGGAGGGCCAAATGCAAATGGGGTGGAATCCCTGGTATCTGTTGCCGCGGACAATTCATCATCAACGCTCCAGTCGTCCGTCGTGCGAAAAGTAGCCTTGCGGGACCTTGACGGAGGATAAGCTTCAAATATGACCAGCAGTTTCGAATACGCCGGAGACAGTCGCGATAGGCGATCTGCTAATTCGCTAGCCCCAGCAGGTAACCCGGCCAGAACAAAGTATAGTACTGCTGCTGATGCGTCCACGATGAGGTCGACCCCCGTTAGATTGGACCTTTCGATCAAGGTAACCCGACCACAGGTAGGGGAAGCCAGCGCTCGTACGATGCCTCGCTTCTGTATCAATTCCAGTGATGCGATGTACCGACGCGTCACAACTGGAGGTGGCGGTTTACTTTCGGATGTGATGAGATAGGCTACGGCAGAGGTGAGTTCCGGCGGGATGTTTCTCTGATCAACGGGTTCTTCCGGTAGGTGTACGGGAAGCGGTGAAGCGCGAACAGGCTCGGGAGCGACAGCTGGAGGCTCCTCGATCGGCACCTGCCTGCCACGCAAACTAAGAAATTCAATTAATCGAATCTTGTTCGAGTTTGGAATCGGCGTAGAGCCAAGGTCGTCAGCGGGTCGCTTATGTGCCGATGGAGTCCCCGAACGAGCTAGTGGTTTGGGATGCGATGTTGGATTCGGAGGGCTCCCGAGTGGAAGATCAACCGGAGCACTTGCCAGCCCTCGAGAATGGTTCCCGGCGTGACCTGTTGATTTATCAACGGGTGTGTCCCCCGGAATACCCCCAGGCAATCGCATTGCTTTGGGAGTTTGGTAATTCGTGTTTGGCCGATCCGGTGTTTGGCGTGGGGAGACTGGGTCATAGATCTCGTCCAGAGTCTCGACTGGGCTCTGCCTCCGTGAAGAAGCACCAGAATCGCGTAGCTGGACTATACCTCGTTCTTTTGTTGCCCCTGAACCTTTGGAAAGTAATCGCAATTCCCTTCTTGTAAGCAGAAGCGGCTCGGATGACGGGGCAGTTGGGCGTGAAGGCGCAAAACATTCCTCGTCCAAAAGCCAACGGCATGGATCGGGAGCCCTTCTGACCGACATATCTGAAACTTTCTGTGTGAGTGACTTTACCTGAGATTCATCGGCGAGGAAATCCAAGCCGCCGTCAACACCCGTGGCGGTCTCGATGGTAGGGACGGAGTCCTCTCCTGATATAAAGGGTCTCGATCGAGGAATCAGTATATAAATATTGTGATAAAGAGAATACACTGATTACCTCCACATGAGACCGATGCTTAGTGATTGGATCCCCGTGACCTTCTTCAGTCCCAGTGTCCAATTTGCCTTCTTGCCCGCCTCTTCAACGAAGGTACTGGCCTTCGCATCTAACTGATGCAAGAGTTCTTTCATAGAGCTGAAGGGGATCCTAGGTTCCTCGCATCTTGGAGGAAGGAGCACAGGAACTGCGATATAAGGATAGTAGTTGAGCAAGACGTCAGCCTCCCGACGAGGATCTTCCTTACCATCCATAAGCCAGTCGCCCTTGTTATCTACTCTTTCTTTAAGAATGACATTGATTATTTCGTTGGTAGGGATCCCTCCGTATATTGTCTCAATCCGGTCGTTATCTGTGTCGAGCAGCACTTCTGCATCAAGTGCCGTTGTCGATGCATGTCCTAAAAGAGAAGGTGAGATCTCTCGATCGTGCGTCACGAAAATATCCCCGTTGTCCAGTGGGGCTGGGACGATTCCAAGGTCGTCAAATCTAAAATTCCGGAATAAGGTCAATCGTCAGCGTCGACCGAAGACATATATAATGACGTACGACTGGACCCCTCGTTTGGTGAGATTTCCCAAAGGATATCCTGGTGTCCTGTTACGAGGCATCTCAATGGTATCTGGAAAGAAGAATGTCAGTTAGAAATAACGAAAAAAATGGCGACTGACCACGCTTTGCGGCGGAAAGCGATCTTATATGATCATCGTCCGACGAGACCTCCCATAGTTCATTTACCTCACTAGTCTGGGACCTGTTAGGCTTTGGGGTGTCTGATTTTGCGGGTGATGAAACAATCGCACCTGTTTGGGCGAGGCGTGTTGACCCCCAAAACATCAACATGACCGTAGCAGGGGATAGAAACAAGATGTACGTACACCAGCCGTTGACAACCTTCAGGCTTTCTCCGGCGATATCAGGGTCACTGCTCATTTCGACGCCGATCGTCAATTCATTTCCTATGACGGTTTGTAGCTGACTAAATGTTGAAGGAACTTTGCTTGAAGAGGTCTGTGGTAATAGTCGATGGCATGGTGTACGAGTCCTTGGTATCAGAGGAGGTGACAAGCGTGTATCTTGAGGGCGAATGGGTGGCGATTCTGAACGTAGGAAGCTTTCGATAGAGCTGTTGTCCACGGCGTCATAGCGAGTAGGTAAGCGACTCAATATGCTGGGTTTTTTGGGGCCTTTTGCGACAACCGCAGGAAGACTATTGATGAGCTCCTTGACTTCTTGCCGCTCCTTCGCTGGAATGGACATTCGGAGTGACCTGGAACTGATGGATCAGCGATTAAAATAGGGAGACGATTTTTAAACCTACAGTGTATCCTCGATGTCGACCTTCAGCTCCTCTTCGACTGGAATAGGTGCTATGGGCAAGTGTGCTTCTCCCACATCGGAAAACGCCCATGGTACTGCAGACCGTGCTATAGAACCATCCAAAGAAGGAGTGCATTTCACCGATGTTCTGGAAAGTATTATATCCAGAGGAAAGTGAGAAGAGTTGGAGAAAAGTCCTGGCGCGGGGCTTCGTGGTCAAACCCGCGTAAGGTGTTCAAAGTCGTCCAACACTCACCCGACTCAATGTCAAAGGCGTCCTGACGACGTTTCGGCTTTGCTCGGAGTATTATTAGATTGGTCTTTAAGAACGATATTACATTCTCAGGGACCAATAATGGTTGTTCATCGAGTTCCAACGGGGCCGACTTGGCAGTTGGGACGTCGGCGCGTTGCAGAAGGGATAATAGAGGGTCGGTGGGTAAAGAAACTTCGTGTGGACCATGAAATGGCGCCTGTTTCATGCAACTCGCCAAAATCTATGGTGAGATGTCGGTAGATGTTTCGAAGTGGAACCGGGTGGATGACGCGTACCTCGCTGCCACCTTCGACCGAATGCTTGTCGTAATCAATGCAAATATGTTTTCGTACATGCTCTAGCAACAGCGTCCTTATATGTTCGCGGAGAGCAAGGTCGTTATTGGGAGTGTCCATATTGTGGGTGGGCGAAACAAACAAGGAAAATGCCGCGTCTCCTGGTCACATGTTTACTCTCAGAGGCTTCAGGGTCGGGCGTGCTAAGCTACACGGCCACACGGCAAGTTGGGAATGGCTCACGTTCGGGAAATGGTTAGTTGTGGTTCACGACATCCATTGCAACTGCAACTACATCCAAGGAAAGGGTTCCGCGTAACGTAACAACGTCCCACCATTGGCGACAGAAAGTAGTATCCGACAAGACATGATCATTGTCCTTTTGGCAACTTGACTTGAAACGTGCCTTCATAAAACCGCATGGAGGTGAATGCGTTTGGTCCTCGAAGGTTCAACCACTTACATTGTGGTAGGTTGAGAGCTTCCGCTGTGACCACGGCATTATATCCAAACCGAGATAAAGCGCCCCGAATGATGCCAATGGAAAGAGCAGTATACTAGACGCAATGAGGTCAGTGACGCAGGGGTTGCGGTTACATCGAAGTCTTACCATCCGTGCCCTTCGGAGAGCATCCACACTTCCTTGGGGGGAAGATATCCGTATGAGCGGCTTGAACGCGTTATCCTGCAATACGTATACTCCCTAAAGAATGGTTTGCCTATGAACAACCGGCCGGGGCGGAATGATAGATCGTACGCGGTGGTTCGTTCGCAGATTGTCCACCTGTTTATCCCATACTACTGTCCATAGATCCTTACAGATAAACTTGATCGTATCAAGTGTATCCTGGAATCGAGCTTTGTCTTTACATAACCTTGTAGAATGTCAGGCTCACGATACCCCCGAACAGGGCTGGATACGTACCGTTCCGCAAGATTTCCTCCAGCTATGGCCCCTATGTTTTCTAACCTCACTCGAAGAGCCTCCTCGTCGCTTTCAACTTGGCGTGCCTCTTGTCCGGGAGCGATGACATCCTTCTTCCCTTCGAACGAAGCTGGTACGCTAGCAGCAGAAGGGGATAAAAGACCAGCTGCAATCATCTCTTCTTCGCGCACGCGAATCCTTTCGGTCGCCGTCTTGGACGATTCACGGAGTGTCCTGACCAATTCTATGCTGAAATAGTCAAACGCTGCGCCGTCTACTAATTTCGTGTTATCTTCCGCAAGGGCAATGACCGCTGGAGTAGCGAGAACGCTAGAAGTTGCTGGACCATATATCCCTGTTCCTGACATTATAGATCGTAGTTGGAGGGGTGATGGTCGCAGCGAGAACCGTCTCGCAGAAGTAGAAACTCCCGCGGTCAGGAGCTTGATTAGAGCCTGGGCTGACGCGTCCGCGTCTAACGCACTCATTCATTGTTCCACCAACGCGCTATGGTTAGTGGACTTCATACCTACAAAGCTTAGGTACCTTGGTTTTACATTCACTGACATTGCGTTTAGGACTCCTCAAGCTTTCGACTCGTCCCAGGCCAATACGATGCGAAGACCTCTACTGCTACTGTCAGAGACACCGCTAACAGTCTTGGGACACACGATGCACTAAGGTATGGACAAAGAAGCCTTGCATCAGACGTGACCGTTGGGGGTGGGTTGCAGAAACGCTTAGAGAAGGTACCTCCTTGCTGTTCGAGAACGTTGCCGCGCACCTCACGTCGTTTATGTTGTAGTGGGATGAAACACAGGACAACTTGAAACTCAACATGCAGCGTAACTTATACGGTCTTCATGCGCCAGTTCGTCTTTTGATGGAGCGAAAGATTGTTGGGTCGGTGAGTGAAGATAGCAGTTGTAAATAGTTACGATATCTGATACCTAATCACACTACGCAGAATCTCCATTTCCCCGCTCTTCCTCAATCTAATCTCCACCTAGACATCTTGATGGGCCGAGACGAAGAGCTAGATGTAACAGACATTTTCAGTGAGGCTTACTCCGGTTTTAATTTGTTCATGGCTGAACTAGACCACGCCCCTAGGCCAGGAAACAGGACCTGAATTCCAGATACATGCCGACATGGAAAAAAGACGGCGTATCTGAATTGCTGTATAGGGTTCTTCGTACCTACCACCACGTGATCGGATTAGCTGCATCGCAATTGAAGCTGTATATATGGCTTTCTACGCATTCATTCACCGAGTATTGAACACCTTGAGCTATCAGGAAGGATATGGTGATTTGAAGGTCATAGGCGCCGATGTGATCAGGGTCTTGTTTTCATGTTTGTCTACTTTATCGCATTTGAGTCTCGACCACGTCTTCGACACCATGTCATTGCAGCAGCCACTGTTCCAAACGATTGAGCCCGACGAACCTTCAAACGCGCTTAATGGCTCTATAAACTCTGGAATCGCTGGACAGGAGCGAAAACCCGTTGTATTGACACCCACTAACACCCAAAATGCTGCCACTTCATCCGGTTCCGCTGACCTCGAGTCCGGTACGCGATTATACCGAGAACCACGTCCGCCACTCACGACAATTCATATGGTGTAGGTCTTGGTGCAATACTTAAACAAGTTAGTCCAGAGAGCTCCAGTTGTCACGCAACGGCTAAACCGCAGCTATTCAAACGCAGTCCTCACACCCCATGGCGCTCTTCTTCCTATACTTTTTCCGGATAGCAGCAATTGCCGTATATATCCTATGCGGATTATTCACTGACAACTATGTTCTCTCGGTATGTACCTCTTAGCCGTTCACGTGCACCCAAGTTGATGACGTCGACACAGACCGTCTTGGTAGCAGTGCTGTTGGCGATGGATTTCTGGAATTGCAGAGTACGCAACTATTTCGCTCATTCGAGTTGTCCGGTTAAGAAGGGAGATGGTTTTTGCAGAACGTCGCTGGCCGAACATTAGTTGGGCTTCGCTATTGGAATCAGGTTGACGAGGATGGCGAAAGTTATTGGGTATTCGAGAGCCGAGATGTGAGTCTGCACTGCCTACATAACGAAAATAGGCTCTCATTTGCTGTTGCAGGCTTCCCGTCCAGCCAACCCCATTGATTCAAAGTGCGTGCCCAATGTTCGGACGAACTAGGTAGCTTTAACCGCTTACCGGTCCCAATTAAGGATGTTTTGGATCGCACTCTACACGTTCCCCGTGTTGTGGGCGCTCCTCTTATTCATATCCCTGCTGAAGTTCAACATTTCGTAAGTGTCATTCCCTATCCACGATACCTCTACGGCTCATGGTCACCTTGGTTAGATTCCTGCCGATTGTTGGCCTGGCTGTAGTGTTCAATATTACTAACGTCATTGGTTTCACATACGCGTACGTTCGGTGTGCCCAACCTCACCCTTGTTACGTTCGCTGACTTACCGTACCCCAGGGACCGAGATGCTAAACAGAGATGGGCTAGCTCAGTTGCTGCTAATGGGTGGGGTGCGGGCTTTGGCGGTCTTGGAGGTCAGGTCGTCGGAAGTCTCGTAACTAACAGCATTGGACGGGTGTTCCGCTAAGTGTCGAGCTCCAATTTAATCCGCTGTTACATGTATCTTTATCTTCCCTAGATTCTGGTTCTTATCCAAAGCGTTTCCCATTGTTCCATCGCGCGCATACACGTTCCCGGTATCCAACCTGACTGACAACACGAGGACTGCACGCGTATTGCGACTTTATCATCTCTCCTCAGATTTTTCCTCCAGATCGGACACCAAGCGTTCTGAACCACTTAGAATGGTACTTCGTGGTCGACGCACTTTGAGTCAGCCTCACTCATACGCGCGACAATACCCATTGCTTACCATACACTCCCCAAATGCAACTCGAGCCTTGACCCGGGACGTCTACATGGCCACGATGGGTCCTTCTAATCCCGTCCCAAGAGAACCATCGAACAATCCGCCATTACTAGTCCGACGAGGCTATCAAACGCGGGCACTGGGACGAATCACCACTGGCACCCGTTCTGCCCCTCATATATACAGCCGGAGCGGCATAATAGCATCGTTAGCGCAACCCCTTGCATTCCGTTTGTTCAGAGATGCTCGTCAATACACGAGCGATGACAAGGATGGGCCGTCGGAAGCAACGAATGAGGCCATTGACGGTAAGAGACCTTCGCTAGTCTCCATATATGTGGCACAGGTGTTAGACTAGATCTAGATTTCACTCTAGGAAGTAGCGAAGATGCACTCTCAGAGGAGAACGACTACTCTGGATGTCCTGAGGTTTCAAATCTGAGTCCCTTCGCATGGGTCAAGTGTGGGTCGCTTGGATGGGGCTTACAGTGCCAGCCCAGGGGGAACATTATAATTCGACAAGACGGAAGGCATCATAGCGGTAGGTCCACTTTGTCACTGTAGGTCCTCGAGGAACACACGCACCTTGCTTCTTTTAGAGGTTTATGTGGCAGAATTCCAACCCAATGTGCATCATGGAAACACCTATTCAGACGAGTATGGTTACGCCGATTATCACCATATCATAGAAACGCCCGGGTTCACCAGTGCTATCTATGCTGGAGACCACTTTGCCCAGCAACGTATACTCAAGAGAGCGAGGGAAACTAGTTTGTGGGTATGATTTGTACTGACGCTTGTGCTCTATTATTTATACAGCTTTTGATATTATAGTGTTCATCGTGCGGAAGGATGGCGAAAGGAGTACGCCAGTGAGAAGCAACTCAACTGGCTTGGTCGTATCTTGAAGAATGAAGACTCAGATATGCTTCAGACGGTATTCGATCCGTTTCCCCCCGTAGATCAGGATACATTTGCGAGGGGGAAGCTGACGAAGGGCCAAGCTTGGAATATCATGAGCAGGGTCATAATTGGACGGCTGGTATGTCTCTGGAAGAATCACCTGTACCCCCAATCTGATATTTGGAATAGCTGTATCCCATGGCCTTTTGAAGAATGAAGCTTGATCCAGTAACACCGAGGGGCAGAATAGCGGGGTGCATGCTTCATATTCATGAGCCCAGTTCTTTTGACGGAATGTTGGAGAATAGTTACCCTCGTTATTCGACATTATGTAAGCGACAAATTGATGGTTTCGACGCGGCAGGCATATGGAAGGTGGCCTGGTAGGGTTGGTGTTTTTGGCTTGACCCACTGCGGTCACATGATATTTCAACCGCGTAATCTACATATATAGTTAATTCCGAATCTGGCCACATCAAGATCGCCGGCAGCTTCGACACCAAAGCTATTCATCGTCGTCTTCGTGTCAGTGAGCATGATGGAGGATGCCGAGTCGCGCGACATTGCGCGTCGCACCGACAAATGTTCGAAGTAGAACAACAATCATCGATGGCAAAGATTCGACCACCACACTTCGCCCCTAGGAGGCAAGATACAGCTTCAGGAACTTATAATAATCTTGAATGACACGACCATTACTCCCAATTCCTCGACTTCTTGGCATACCCCACATTCGCCCGCTGTTACGAGCGACAAAACGGCCCTTCCGGCGACCATCATCCACCGCTACCGCTACCGTCCGTTCATCAGAATCCGATGAATCTGCTCTACCTGTTACACCATTACCACGAATCAACCTCCCTCATGGTCTCAAGCTACGCCCATATCAGCTTGATTGTATACAAAGCTGCTTGGCAAAACTAGATGAAGGTGTTGGTCGGTTTGGCGTTTCCCTCCCAACTGGAAGCGGGAAAACGACCGTGTTTTGCGTCTTGCTCTCAAGCATCTTGCCTCCTCCAGAGAGGCCCGAAGCTTCAAGAGTGCTGATCTTGGTGGGCTCGATGGAACTCGTCGACCAGGCTGCGGCACAAGTCCGTTTTCTATGTCCTACTCTCAGTGTGGAAGTCGAGCAGGGGCAGAAGAGAAAGGCCACAGGCCTGGCGGACGTGTGGGTTCGATCCTTCACCTTTAACATATTGACTAACACCGTTTTTGCTCTGAAGAACCATCGCGACGTATCAAACACTGTGCAAGCCGGAAAGACTGGAGAAGTTTGACCCTTATTACTATAAAGCGGTCATCGTCGACGAAGCCCACCACTCCACTGCTCCGTCCTACCTTCGCATTTTGTCTCATTTCAACGCTGCTGTAAAGCCCCCCAAGACAGATAAGGCAGATACGAGTTCCCCCACCCCATCTGGATCATCAAAGGTCTCACCCACTGTACCTATCGTTGGACTGAGTGCGACATTTGAGCGACATGACCAAACATCGTTGGGCAAAGTGTATCAAGAGATCGTTTTTCATCGTAGCCTCGCTGACATGATAAGCCAAGAGTGGTACGTTGGGATCCCATTTTCCTGTACCGATTTTTCCGCTCAACGCATATCAAGGTTGAGCAAAGTGGTTTTGACAACTGTTCGTGCACAAATTGACCTTTCGCAAGTTGCTATCAACCATGGCGACTTTACGCCATCAAGTTTGGCAAGAGTTGTGAACACCCCCGCTGTCAACAAGCTTGTTGTGAGGACATGGTTAGATCGAGCTCGTACGTTTAATGATTTATTCGCGTTCTACGTGCGTTCTGAATGGTTCTAGGTGATAGGAAGTCCACCCTCGCTTTTTGCGTCAACAAGCAGCATGTTCATGACCTGACAGCTGAATTTCGCGAAGCGGGAGTTGATGCTCGTTCTGTATCATCTTCGACACCCATCGTGGAAAGGAAAGAGTTAATCAGTGCCTTCAAGAGAGGGGAGTTCCCTGTTCTAGTCAATTGTGGTACGGTGCTCCCACACCTCCAATTTGAACTATCTAACTAACCTCCCTCAAAACCAGCTATTCTCACTGAAGGCGCAGATGTGCCTAATATTGATTGCGTGTTGGTTGCTCGTCCTACGCGTTCCAAGACGGTCTTCACACAGATCGTAGGTAGGGGTATGCGTCTGTGGCCAGGGAAGACAGACTGTCGAATAATCGACTTCGTCGACTCCATGGAACGGGTTGGTGACATCGTAAGCTGGCCCTCACTCTTTGGCTTCGAGGAAGAGGAAGTCGAACGCGAAACGATCGATGGTAAGACGCCTCTTTCAAACACACCCTCCTCAGCTCATCGTCTCGCATAAAGATCACAGCCTCGATGATGAAAGCGATAGCTCGGATTTGTTCGTGGAGGGCTCCTCTAGAGTTGGGGATGAACCCGGGAATATTCCTGAACCGACAAGCGTAACTTACTTGGACCACAACAACCCGTTTTCTCTAGACGCTGACACGGCAGGCTCTGCGCACATTGGTAGTCTGAGTCCGTATAGCTGGGTGCAATGCGGTCAAGATACTTGGGTGTTGGATTGCCTCGGAAAAGGTTTTATCAAGATCGTGACGGCAAAGGGAGATGGAAAGGAGAAAGTTCGTCGACCTACTATACGTGAGTCGTGGTACATGCTACTCTTGGCACCAGAACCGGGGCTGACTTCGGAGCTCAAAGCCAAAGGTGAACCGTACTTTGAGGCATTCTTTACTCCTGAGAACGCCAACAAGAACGAAGCGACGGACTCGCCGTACTATCGAAAACGACGGGTGCTCACTGCCCGAACGTTGGCAGACGCAATTAAAGGATGCGACATGTATGCCTCCAAAACCGTGTTGCGCAGATCACCGATGCTAAGAGGGTAAGAACATTTCTTCGGAGATATATCCCTCGCTGAAAGTGGTGCTTGCCAGCTTGTTGAGAGGGGCTTCCTGGCGGAAGGATCCGGCTACGGATAAGCAGAAGGGAATGCTAACGAAACGGTTAAAGATAACCTCCGACGAAGTCAACTCCATATTCAGGGAAGATGGCAGTCAATGCCGTTTCAACTTGGATATCGATAAGCTGACCAAGGGTCAGGCTGGCAATATCATTATAAAGCTGAAGCATGGTGCTCAGGTCCGTCTTCTCGAATGTTCCGGCCCGTCTTGTTGACATGATTGTGCGCCACAGGCTAGCTACGTGACGAGGGTGAAGAAAGAGGCGGCTGCCAAAGCCAGAGCGGAGAAAGACCGACTGCGGCGGGAGGGTCATGAGGTTCGAATCGGGCCGTTGGTGTAGAAGAGTATACCCTTTCCCAATATTCATTCGGATATTAGCGTGTATAATATTATGCTGTCGCTCCGTCAATAGACTTGTTAGAAGATTATCCGAAAAGGGCAATTGTAGAGTTCGGATTATATAATCTGCTGTTGTGGCGCACCCAGTTGGCGTTCTGAACTTCTGCTCCACTTGCACCCTCCCACCACCACGGCCTGCCTCGTTTCGCCTCATTTTCGCCCACGTCTCTAACTTAACGTACCGTGCTGGAGGGAGGGACGAGCTGGACACGTTTCGCCCATTCACAAACCAACCGGTCAGCGGATCACGGTGTTCTCGTAACATCTTCAATGCTGACCTCAAAATTCTTTGATCTGGCAGAACGACAACGACCATATCTGTAGATATCTAGGCCACCTGGAACCCTCCGGACGCGTCTACGCCCTGATACGTCGTCGCTTAACGACATCTCACGACCGCGATTTCCGACACGACTCATTTCCGCTTTCCTCACTCTGTCAACCCACACGCCCACCACTCGAACCATGAGTCAACATTTCCCAATGCCTCTTCGGCGTCCCGATGCTACGGATACATCTCAACGACCTATACTCACCATGGCACAAAGTCATGCACATGCCTTTGGGGAGGTAAAGTCGTGGACGGAATCTGGGCCCTCTTCATCGTCTTCAACGTCAACGGAAATCGATAGTTCGTCCCAGGGTCATGCGGAGGAGGACAGACTCACCCTCCCACCAACCTCCCCAGGAGAACGACCGCCACGCCTCCGAGTGGGAAAGGAGAAAGCATGGAAGCTTCGGCTTGACCGACTCCCTGCTGCAGGCTGGGACAAAGCCGCCGACGTCAAGCATTACAGGTCGCCTGCTAGTCCTTGGGCGGCGGATTCAACGTACCGTAAGAGGGGAAGGTCCCTCAACACCCCCCCGACTCCACGGTTCACGTGGGCGCCTGGCTCCGACTTCCCACCAATCTTCGACCCAGATTACCCGGATGGGACACCTGCGTGTCTTTCGCCACGAAGCAAGGCGAAGAGACCACGGTTCCCGGCTCAGGAGGGGAAACTTACCGTATCGGAGATTAGCCAATTTGGGCATGTTGGGACTGTGGAAACGGTTTGGGGCGAGAAGCTCCCAGAATTCGGCTTATGCGAGTGTGGCACTCTCCTTGTGAAAGGAGGCCAGTGTCCTCTTCATCTACGGGCAGCGACCCGGGGGCAGGTTCCCACCGAATGCACAGAAGAGGATTAAACGGCAGTGACACATTGGGGATATCAAACGCTGCAGTGTCCCCTGGTCAGGATCTATGCTATCCCACCTTGGTTTATTTTCATTTCTGAACTTGCCCTGGTTGCAACAAGAGCGCATGGGCCCACACCTGACATCCTATTCCCGACATGAACGACTCTCACCTTTCACTATATCGTATCGTCTCTTTCAACTTGTGCTCCTACAACACACATACACGCTGTCCCATACATAACTTATCCTTGTATTCGATATCATCGCTTTTATTCACGGTATACTCGGAGTCCCTTTACGATTTTGTGATGCCCCCTGGTGGTACGTGTGCCTCCTTCTCAGCCTCTTGCCTTGTCTAGAATGCCTCGGGAGAACATCTCTCTCTTTGGACGTTACGCATGGCGTTCCGTCTGCTGCTTTGGGTCGTTTTTGGCCTCCTCATGCCGAGTCTCCTTAGTGTAATTCGTAGTTTAGCCGCATTCAAACATTGTAGATCATGAGATCACAGGTGTTCTCGAGGAAGTGAACTTACGCGTAGCAAGACCACCGCCTTCTCTGGATAGAGCGACCACATGGTCCGTGCACTGAACGAGGGTACAAAACCTGGACGGGGGGGTATTTGGTTCTGCATACTTACCTTGTCCTGACATTACCCCTTCATGTACTTGGGTGTGCCAGCCTCGGTTGCTCATCATTGCACGGCGCCCACTAGGGTTCATTGAGGGGCCGGGACTCATGGGTGGCTCCCGCTGTCCGTGGGGACTCAATCTTTTCCTGATGCCCAACTGGCCTTCTGGCTGGTGGGCCTAATTTTTTTTATGCAATAGTATTCTTAAACCTAACCCTAGAGATCATTTTAATACAATGGACTGCTTTTATATCATCACATTGCGTGCCTCCCTTGAAGTTGCCGAAGGGACTTCTCGACTTCGCCTCCGAGAAGATCATCAGGGGTCTAGCCCGCCTTCTGTTGTTCGAAAAACCACCAACGCCCCGCGATGACCAACACGATCAACGTCGATACCACTCAACTTGAAGTTCACTCTGCGTGCGTTTTCAGAGCTGATCGCGCCGAGGTACAACGCGTCATACCGGTAGAACTCAAGGTATGAGTATCGCGTTTTCGCGACATGGAAACCATCGCATTCCTTGACACCGGTTTTTACCCACCTTTTAGGACGGCCAGAATGAAGTGTGCATTGAAAGACTACCAAGTTGTATGGATGAAGACTCTATTCGTGTCGAGGGGCTCGGGAACGCCGTCATTTTCGACGTGATTTTCAGTCCTCCCCCTGCACCCAACCCACCAGAAAATGACGAGCTCATAGCTCTGGAGAAACAGATCGCAGCTTTAACCTCAGAACGCACCGTTCTACAAGAACAACAAGTTGTCCTTGCGGACTACGCTTCGTCTATGACCGCAGAAGAAACCGATTCGTCATCGTTGGCCGAGTTCCTCGTCCTACACAAGGAGAGGAGTCAAAAGATTCATAACAGCTTGCAGGATGTCAATGAGAAACTCGAAGCTGCCAGAGGCGCTGCCGGGGCACTGCGAAAAACCCTCATGGTCGATGAAGAAGCCGAGCGGCGCGGTGCCAAAGTGACGGTTATCGTCCTCGCTGAAGAGGATGGAAAGGCGGAGCTTTCTCTGTGGTATGGTGAGTCACCGATCCTAGGCAACCGTCCTACTTAGGTGTTCTTATAACCCGATGTTTGTAGTGGTACGCGGAGCCTCGTGGACGCCTCTCTATGATCTGCGTGCTACAATATCCAAGGATCCCAAAGAGCCTTCGCCCATGTCCCTTCAATATCGAGCATCCATCTCGCAGAGGACGGGTGAAGACTGGAACAACGTCAGTCTGACTCTTAGTACTGCTTCGCCCCAGCTTGGCACAGACATCCCCACGCTTTCCACATACAACATCGGCCCTCCCCCACCTCCTCCAATACGATCGGTATCAGTAAAGAGGAGGGCGGGGGCGTCGTTTAGAGCAATGGCCAATGCTGCCTTGGAGTCCACTGTTGAATCCACCATGCCGGCCGCACGGCAGGTTCTGATGTACGATTACGACTACGATAGGTTGCGTGCCCCAGGATACGTACCCCCTCCTCCCATCGCACACGCCACAGCCACGGCCATCGAAGGCGCGACAAGCAGCACCTTCGTCGTCGGAGGGCTGTCTACAATCCCAAGCGACAAACCTGACAGCCAGGAGACTCACAAGGTCACAATTTCTGTGATTGATCTTGAAGCTCAGCTCGAATGGGTCGCCTTGCCCAAAGTACAGCAGAGCACGTTTTTAAAGGTAACTATCGCCACCTACCTCGAGCGACGGCTCCTGTCTTATGTACTCTACCCCCAGGCGTTCATTAAGAATACGTCCGAGTACACCCTCCTCGAGGGTCCGTCCAACGTCTACCTCGACGGGAACTTCGTCTGCAAAGCGTCGTTGCCCGTACGTCCATATACCCTCTCACCTCAAGCAAACTACCGATATCATTTATCACACGCAGAATGTCAGCCCTCAAGAGTCCTTTTCAACCTCTCTTGGCGTCGACCCTGCCGTCAAAATCACCTACCATGGCCAACAGCGTAGGACAAAACCGCACCCCCCAAACACAGCTCTCAACCTCATCACCCCCGCATCGTCCAAGATTGACACCACGACGTACACCCAACGTATCACCATCAAGAACACCCACACGCGTCCAACCTCGCCATTGACCATCAAGGACCAGATCCCCGTCTCCGTCGACAGCGAGTTCAAAGTCTCGCTCGTCGAACCGCGAGACCTAGGCATCGCCAAGGAACGCAAAGAGCTGCACGTTGGCGAGGGCGCCATGGTTCGCTGGGCATTCAAAGAGGGCACAGGTGGCGACGGCAATTATAGCTCTCCGACGAGCACGGGCTTCAAGGGTAAGACAACCGACGACAGCGGAGGTGTAGAGGACGAAGGCGTCCTAGAATGGGTCTGTAACCTTGACGCCGGCAAAACTCTCGAGCTCTCATTCAGTTGGGATGTCGCGTGCCCCATGGGCCGACGTTGGGCAACCCTCTTGAACTAATTCCCCCTGTCCCTGATCTCCCCACTCAATGTATGCAGAAAAGCCTCATGTACAGTGGTATATGTACAAAACCCGAGGTCTCTAGTATATTCATCCAATGCACAGCACACAATCCCCAAATGGACGTACCGTGTACTCTAAGGCAACGTTCCAAAACGGACAGAAAAGGAATTCGAAAACCAGTAAAAGATCAGTCAAAGGAGAAAAGCAGAAGGCCCCAACCCCCAGCGAGGGGGGGGGTCTAAATTTTCGTCGGGGAGTTTCATTTACAACAAGCTATATGAAGGCCAACTTGGAGAGAAAGGGGGGGGATCCAAAAAGGTGTGAATATGCATCAGACAGGAGAGCGAGAGCGAGTGGGAAGAGCAGCTAGTACTATATAGACAAGCAGAAGAAAGAGGGTTACAATCAATTGCGATACTATTCCCGGTCGGAAGAACGGTCGAGGTGTGGTAATATAGTCGATAGAGGAAGAAGGGGAAAAAGGCAAAGAAACTAGAACAGTTATGGCAACAAAAAGCGCAAAGGGCCAGGAGGAAACATGGACCGCCCTCTCGAGGGGCGAACAAGGAACGATGTCACCACGACGAAGGGGATAGGACAAAAAGACAAACGATGAAAAAATAGTCTCGACCAAGTCCAACGAGAGTTATAACAGACAAGCTACAGAGAGAGCGACCGCCGACCGAGAGTAAAAAAGGTGCGTAGAGGTGTGAGGTGTGTTTGGCCATATCGTGCAGGTATATATATAAAATCTCAAGGATGAGAGAAACGGGAAACGAGGATGCGATCATTCTGGTCTTTTGAGGAGGTTTAGAGAACGGAGGTCCGATGTTTGCATACAAATGCTTGCCGTGGAAAAGCTGATGGCGAGACCCAGGGGAACGAAATGGAGAGTGAAAAGCGATAGCGATACCGAAAGTGGGCATGGAACAAAGCCGATGCGCTTACATTCCATATCCGTAGGTCGTCCTCGAGGGGTGGTGGTAGTGCTCCGGTCCCGCCGCCGCAGACGTGGCAGTGGCAGGGGGGGCTCCCATGCCCAATCCAACTCCGAATCCTCCATTCATCCCCCCAGCAGGGCTACCCGTATACCCAGCGAAGCCGCCATTACCAATCAATGAAGCCGCGGCGGCAGCAGCAGATCCGTTCCTCGGTAGCACATGGTGGGTTGCGTATCCCGTGTCGAGCTGGTGCTGCGGGGGTGGGACGCCGTGCAAGTGCGTCTGCGCATGCAAACCGGCGGAAGGGTGAGGTGGAAGGGCATGCGAGTAGTGGGGGGATTGGTTAACGTATGGATCGACGAGCTGGCTGGCGTGGTGCAAAGTCTGCTGGTGCAAGTGCCTGCCGGACGCGCCTGTAGCGACAGCAGCAGCCAACCCACTATTTGCCAGGGCGAGCAACGCGGCGTGGTTTGCGGCGGTAGTGACATGATACCCGGGAACTCCATAATGCGTCATGTGAGGAACTTCGACTTGTTCGCGCTGAAGCTTGCTTTGTATACGTTTTCCGTAGGGCGTGTTACGGATCAAGGGAAGGATCGGTCGGATGTATTCCACCAGCTGCGGAAGGGTGGCGTTAACACAGCCCACCAGATATGAAAAAGGGGTCACGTACGACAGCCCGCTGATTAGGTTCGGCGTAATCCAACGCGGTTTGGACGCAATAGTTACCGAAAGAATCCCTCAACAGCTTCTCAAGACGGGTGCGGTTGAGAAGCTCCTCGATGAGCATCTTGCGCGTATTGTGTTCTGCAACGCGAATGCACTAGAAAAAATCGCACCCATCAATCGCCGCCAGAGACACAATCAACATCGCGCAACTCACTTTCTCGATAACGTTCGAGCTGAACTTTTGCACAGACAACGCACACACGTTGCCCAAAAACTGGCGAATCACCGCATCGCTAAACCGGTTGTCGTTCAAATCGAGAATATACTGCACGACCTATCAACGCGAAAGACAAGCCACATGAGCTTACCCTGCAACGACCAAGAAGCAAAAACAACGGAGGCACTCACGTAGTTCCCATAGGGGTCCTGGACGAGTGTCAACGCGTGATACGTAATCTCTGTGACGAGTTGCACCCGCTGAGCATCCGATGCGTGGTCTACACACCGCTGCAAAACACAACATCCGTGTCGGTGCGTCGCTACCTCCACGCAATGCGCTGCGACGGCATTGTAAATAAACTATAAGCCCCACGAAATCAGCGGCTACGACATAATTAACGAGGGACGCAGACGTACCTGATTGTCCTCCGGTGCGAGCTTATTCAAGCACTTCTGTACGACGTGGTTCCCGTTCAGGTCCTTGATCAAAGTCACGACATGCATACTGAGTGCGACGATGATCGAGTGGATCTGGGCATTGCATCGTTGATCAGTCTGTGTGAGGAGGAAAGTCAAGGGGGAGGAAAGAAGGGGAAGTAAACAGGGGAGGTGGCAGGTGGGGGAGCCAGGGCCGCGAAAGTGAGTCGGGCGAATTTTGCCGAAATGGGGTGGTGAGGACCGATCACAAGTTGCGGGGGCGGACGGTTACAGAGAGAAACAAGAAAATGCAAGGGTGGCGAAGAAACGGGGTTGGTGCCGCAATGGTGGTACAAACAACACCAATAGCGAGGGGAAAGAAGCGTTCGTTAATCCCATATCCACATGGGGGCAGAGCACGAAACACGAAAAGCGAATGGGGCGGAAGCGAGAATCGTGGAGGTGTTGGATGGAAGGCAAACTCACCTGTCGCGACGTCGACAAAAAGTCAATCATCTTCTGTACGGCCCTAGTCCCATGCATGTTCAACGATATCGTAACCAAGTCCTGGGCAACGGACTGGCAAATGCTATTCCGTTGCTCGTCTGTCGAGTACTCGAGGAGTTTCTGGCATAGATAATTGCCGAACGGATCTATTCCAGTCCAACATCAACGACGAAGTCGATAACGAAATGGCGAACTACGTACCGGTCATGAGCTCCGCAAAGTGGGGGAATGTCTCCCTAAAGATCATGTCGCGATGCTCGGGCACACCTTCCTCGAGCTTCTTCTGCAGATAGCGGCAGCCGTGCTGATCCTTGCACATGGCCGCAATCTCCCCTTGTAAATCTTCCAAATGCGTGCCCGCAAAGCGGTTATCTAAGGACCAGAGGTCGTCATCGAGTGATCAGAACATAGACCGCTTGAACTCACGATCGAGATCACTGCGCTTGTGCTTCGGCCCATGTAACCCTCCCATCTTCGACCCCGAACCGCCCGCTGTTCCATCATGCGCACTACCTCCAGAAGATGCGGCGCTCGTGGCGCTCATACCGCTCGCGACTCGCACTCCTCCAAACCTACCCAACCCGGCCGCGGACGGATGTAGCCCTTGGACAGCAGCTGAGCCAGGCCTACTAATCCCAGACGAATCGCCCACTGAGACGGGCCTACCGTTCCTTGCTCCCGCGTATTCTCCGAGTTGTTGCGACTGCATGCCCATGCCCATCATCTGGTAAGGATGCGGAGGGGGGACACCTTGCTGTTGCGCTTGCTGGGAATATCCCATGTACCCCATATTGTTCTGTACGGCGTCGCCGTCGAAAGTGGCTTGGTTAGCATTGCCGTAGTCTTCTCCAGGTGTACCCGTGATAGAACCGAAAGCGATGGGCTCATACATTCCACCAGGGGTGGCGACAGCTCCGGGGGTCCTCTGAGCTCCTACGGAGGAGCCCCCAACACCGTTGGGCCCGGCCGTGGTCGGCGTCGAGTACCCTCCCAAGTCGGTGTATCCGGGCTGAACGTCCATGCCAACTGGCAACCCAGTCGTCCCTTTGAGAACACCCGCGGCGGTCTGTAGACCAGCAGGGACAACAGAGACGGGAGGGATAGTCGAAAGGGGGGTCGCAGGTACACTCCTCGCACCCAGCATCATATACGCGTTGTTCCCCGCGGCGCTGTTGTTCCCAACGCCGAGAGTCGAGCCTAGACCATTGGCACCGCCTGCAGCGGGAGATCCACCACGCGGTTCGATGGGAGATAGTCCGATGACGCCCAAGCCGGCATTCAAGCTCGAGGTGTTGCCAGTGGCGACCTTGGAGGCCGAAATGGCGTTGCCGTTAGCAGCTTGAGAACCCGTGAGTGAGGCTTGCATCCCAGCTGGACTTCCTTCGCTCGCAGGTGCACTGATGGGAGCCGCAGAGCCAAGCGTGTGGCTAGGAGCCATGACTGGCGTTCCACCAAGCACAGGAGTCCCGTTTCCGGCCGTAACGGCGCCGCCAGCTCTAACCAACGCACCCATACCGCCTTGTCCTCCCATCCCATTCATGCCAGATAACCCTCCAGCTCCACCAAACGCGGCGCCAGCGCCCGCCGAGCGACCGGCGAAGAGCGGCCATTCGGCTCCACCCGGGTGATGATAGCCACGAGCAGAAAGGAGATAGGACGCAGACGAGGTGCGGGAATTGGACTGTTGCGAAAGAGATAGGGGTGCGGCGAGGTCCAACGCGGCAGATGAAACGGAGAGCTTCCTTCCGGAGAAGGGATCGGATGAAGGATTGTTTGAGGCGTGGTCTGTCTGGCGAAGGGCGAACTGGTTCTGGGATTCGTCGGTAGGAAGGTGTCGCAACGAATCTAAAAAGATGTGATGAGTCAAACGGGCGAGTCGGAAGTTGCGATTACTCACATTGCATCTCGCGTTCTAGATCTTCGTCCCAAAGATACGAGGCATCCGCTCCTGTTGCACTGCCATTCGCATTGGGAAACCTGTTGTCGGAGCCAATCGCACCCGGCATTGTTCCTGCCCTCATCAGGTTTTCGCTACCAACGGACAGGTTGTTCGTCGCAGTGCCACCGATCTGAAGCTGCGCTAAACCGGAAATAAGCGAATCACCGCCAGACGACAACATGGCGCCAGGCGTGATCGAACCAGGACCACCGTTCACGTTGTCAGCACCGTCCTTGGAGCCGGACGAGCCGCGCCGGGAAGCTGGCATTGATCGAGCACCATGGCCGTAAGGCACCGAGCCGGACTGATTAATGCCGTTGGAATAGACATTGAAGGGGGTTTGTCCACCATTACCAGAGCCGTACTCCAAGGCCGACAAGGGAGGGTTGAAATTGCCGCTGTTAGAACCGATAGCCGAGGAAGGAGAGGTGCTAGGAATGATTTCGGAGGGGGATTGGGTGATATTCACACTCTTGCGCTTTTGCTGGGCAGAAAGGGTACCAGAGCCTATAACACCCGGAGCGGGTGCAAAGGTACTCGTGGCTCCCGAGTCGA
Organism: Tulasnella sp. 403; assembly: GCA_019632305.1. NCBI lineage: Eukaryota > Fungi > Basidiomycota > Agaricomycetes > Cantharellales > Tulasnellaceae > Tulasnella > Tulasnella sp. 403. Next base: position 33,813 of record WSTW01000076.1, read on the forward strand.
GGGGATTAGATGACGTATTGATCGGTGTAGAAAGGTTGTTGGAAGGATTAGACGGGGAAGTAGAGTGGTGGTATCCGCCTGTAGTGGAGATTGGTGACGAGTTGCTCGCGAGACCGTTAAGGCCGGGGTTTCCATTAGAGACTGTGTAGATGGCGTCACCTGAACCGATGAGGGAGTTTGTAGTGGCCGAGGGAGGAGTCGTAGGCGCAGACAACGCAACGCCGTGGTGGATACCAGCCCCGATTCCTACTGCAGAGTTAGGGCCGAGAGCGAAGCCGGGAGCAGCTTGAGCAGCAACAGCCGAACCGAAGCCAGGTTGCTGACCGCGGAACGCAAGCGGGTTGGACGCATTCGCAGCGCCGTTGGCACCGAGTAACGCGCGTTCCTCCGCAAGTTGCTGCTCCTCCAAGGCACGCATCTGTTCCTCAAAGATCTTGCGATGGTGGGAGCGCAAACGTTCGTGCTCGATGCGTTTTTGCTCGACACGCTGCGACGCAAAAACGCAGGGAATAATATCGTAAGATGAGCATGCGGATGAAAAGTCAAACACAGGGACGAATACGTACAGCGTTGATGTCTGGAAGGTTGGACGAGAGACGTGCGGCCTAGACGGGCATAAGGGAGGGGATATCGAGGACGTAAGAGACGATGGCGGGGACGAAATTTGGAAGAAGGGGTGCGGCGAACGACGGTACGTAAGCACGGATTGAACGTCGCGTGCATCGGTGGGAGGAAGAGAATGTGAGAGACAAGTCAGGTGCAGTCAAAGATGAAACTCGAGCGAAAAAGGAGACTGACCGAATCAGCGAGATCCAAGAAGGCAGGCGGGGAGGAAGAATTAGATGGATGAGTAGTGATAGCGTCCTGGGAGATGGGATTTTGGTTGAGGAGATGGTGTTCTGTGGACGACATTTGATCCTATACAGAGGGACTTTTTTTGCTGAGTTTTCGAATATAGATAGATAGATATCGGAGAAAAGTAATGCACAGAGGTGGATGGATGGATGTGTTTAGTTGCACAGGTTGAGAGTAGCCTGGAATGGGAGGGAGTGAGAAGGGAACGTAGTCGGATTGGAACTTTGACTGACCGGATTTTTCGCGGAGGCGGTTTTGAGAGTCTAGATGGAGAGGATAACTGGTACAACAGTCGAAGCTGGTAAGAGTACAGGTTGTTGTGGTGGTCGTCGGGTTGAAATGAGATGGAGACGGAGGTAAGCGCAGTGTTTGCCGCAACGACGATGAGAAAACGTACCAGAGGGAGGAGTAGCGGAGTGCGGTCAGACTCACCACGCACCTTTTCCTTTTTATACCAAAACTCTTTAGTCCCAATCCGACTCCCAACGGTCCCCAACACGATTATATAACTCCAGAGGGTCTTCAAAATCCCCATCCCTGAGCGGAGTTGGCCCCACCACGCGACCTAGCGGCGATCATTCCACAAAACCCCTCCAGTCGACTTGTCTACTCGCTGTTCTCGTCGTTCTCGCCGTTTTTGGCCAACGTACGCCGTGTTGGTCGCGTATGGCCGCGTTCAACCCACTCAAAATGTGCCGGTATCACCATCCACCGACTCCCAGTGGTATCCATGTACGGAGCATCCCGCCATCACGCCTTGGGCCTTCTCCATCAGTGAAAATTCAGTGAAAATCACTGAATAAAATTCGACGGTCGCTACCCAGTCGAGTATATCCGAATACAGTTACCCTCGTATCCTGTCTGTCATCTGCTCCTGAGCCCTCTGGTGCCTCACCCCATCCTCCAGCGTTGTCCTCCCTCCCTTCTGAACCCACTCTCGTCCCCCTCCCAACGCCATATTCGGCCGAGTATCGTCCACATGGTCATACAAAACGTGCAGGGAATTAAGATTACCCATTTTTGACTGGTATTTGGCGAGTATAAGAAGTCGGTTGCTTCGTTTTCATTTCCACTCACCCTTGACCTTCTTCGACCTCCCTCCTTCCCACTTTAAAACGCCTTTTTCGCCCAATCCTCTGGCTCTCTCCGTGTAGCAAACTCGGAATGAAATACAAGAATCCCCGCTTAGCAAGGGAGGTGGCGAGCCAGAACTCTGCGGCACGTGATCTCGCTCGACACGCGTCTCCCCAAACCATGGCGTCCACCGGCCGAGTTATCTGATACACTCCGGTGTTTTCGAAGTGGTTACTACTCACACCATCCACGAGGCACAAGAAACGAAACCGTGTCAACCTGCGTGTCCGCGTCTTGGTCGCCCTTTCCCATTTCATCTCGCCATCGACGACGACCCCCACGTTTCAGTCCGCTTCCCTTTGCCAGGCACTTGAAAGGGCCAATAGCATGACTCGGCGCTGTCACCCGAACCGGAGTCTCCAACGGCGACCTCCCAAATCTCATAAGCCTGCCACAATCTCGCAAAAAAAGCCTCCGGGCCCAAGACACTGCACCGTCCTCGTACCCTTGTGGCGCATCTCGTCAACACGTCGCGATCGCTTTCTACCGAATCCGGGGTCCGCTCTTTCCCTACCCCACGTCCCTCCCACTTCACTACCAACGTCCCTCTGGATCGTCTCCGGGCCACCCGTCGCCATTGGAGATCTCAATACGAGCGACGCGACGTGAGCAGAGGAAGATGCCGAAAATCAACTTGGAAGTTGCCGCGGCACCAAGTCAAGAACGTGACAACAACAGGAAGGCCCACTATTCAGTTCAGCGTCCCTCTTCATAAAAAAGATGGACCCCTTCATTGCCCCTCCTCACCGCGTTCGCACAATCTCCACCAACGAATCTCACTACACATTGCCTACGTGACGACGACGTACATCGACTCGAATTTATTGAACGCATCGTGCAGAGGGCTTTGTTTAAACCCTCCCCCCTTAATTGGTTGTCTCTTGTGCAAGCTGCTGGACGAGTCGGGGCTAGTAATTTGGCGCTTCGCCACCCGTCTTACACCGAATCCGGCGACGAGGTGGCTAGGAGGATGATGCGATGCTGAAGCCAGCGACTGCAGGCGAAGATCAAAGTTCTTCGGCGAGCTTTGGACAAAACCGGCGCCCGCCTAACATTCCGTAGTACCCGTCCGGTCTGTCGCTTTGTACCCATCAAGCCCCTTTGACGCTCCCTATGGTGTCGAATCGCTGTCTAGAGGGCGCTATCACCGATTTCGTCGCGATAGTTAGTGTCGACATCTTGGCGCGTAGTATCACCCAAGAGACCATAATATGAGCTTCACTCGTTTGTGAGTAACAGTTGACCTGAAATGACGCTGAACCTATCAGCTGACAAGCACGACCCAGCCCAGCCGACCATTGTCCCCGATCTAACGACACCCTATCTCCATCACAACCCAGCTCTTGCCCTCTGAGATTTACACTCTAAAATCCCTACATCGCCACTCCCCTCGTCCGACGTAACGACGACGTAACTACAAATAAGCACAGCGGCACTAAAGACCCTCTTGCACTATCTGAGTCTACAAGCGCTGCTCTTGTTCTTCACCAATTGCCGCCGTACTCGCCACTCTGCGTCTTGATCACGCTTCTCCCTTGCGCGAGGGGTTTTCGGGTGCAACGACAATGGGGGTTGGGCTTTGGCGTCATCCGACGTAATGTGGGATGTGAAGAACCCGGCGTTTTCGTGCGGATAATTTCGAGGTCGTGTTTAGTTCGTCTAGACCCAGGCGAGACTGCTCGTTATCATGCAATCTAGCCTTTGCTGGTGCTGTTAGCCGGTGACAGTGGAAAGTCTTCCAAAGGAAAATGTGTAGACCCGCTCGACTGTGTTCGAGTTCTCCCAAACGTTCAACGGTCTTCAACGCAACTGTTTCTCCCGGTTCGATTGGGAAGAACGTTTCTCAAGGCAAAACCAGGCTTTCATGTGCTCATTCGCTGGACGACTCATTGGTATGACCAGTCCGTGCCCACGCCACTGCCCTCATCCCCTATGGCACCTCATCCCTCTTCGCTCACCTTTAGACCTTTATACGGACGTTTCTCTACCAAAGTCATGTAGCAAGGTTGTCTTTGTACCGAATTCGGTACCTGCTTCAAGTCTACTGGTGGCTTTCGGGGCGTGCAAAGTATACCAACCCCCACGCTTTTGCTTTGTACTGTCCGCCAACGATCAAGGCTGCCAACGATTTGAAATAACGGTCACGTACACGTTCGGTGGGTGGAATGTAGTGTGTCTTGCTGCAGGTGGCTTTGCAATAGCCAAAGGACCGATACCCAGAAGTTCGGATGGTGTTTCTCCTCGGCTTCACGATAAAGTCCGCGCTCGGGGTTCCCTCCCTCATCCGTCTTCACGCTACCTATACATACAGTGATAGCACCTTCGAAGGCCTTTCGACCGGCCTATGCTGCTTTCGTCAACGGAATAGGGGTACCTGGTTTCCCTCCGAACGAGACGAGCGTTCTTTTTTTGGCTCGTCCCTCGAGACGCGATAGGATCGCTAACGTACTCATTCACAGATTGTCCATGGGCGCAAGGATGGGACTCTGACAAACCAGCGGTCAAATGGTGGCTGTTGGGCGAATCACGGTAGATCAGTTCCCCCTCGCCCTATCGCACACCTCTCAAGACATGAAAGATGTCCAGAGGGACATGATGGCGAAATGAGGTCCCACTAAAAAGGACGATCGACTGGCCCACCCTCCATCCAACCCTGTTCCATGGTGCCGCGCGGGCGGACGTACGGGTCCCTGCGGGTCTTTCGCGATGCGGTAAAGGCGGGCTGTTCCCTCCCAATCCGGCACTGGTATCGCGAGCGTTGGCGGGTCGCTCTTATTCCGCCCGATGTGTGTGTGTGTCGTCGAGGTAGTATGGTAGGGTTGGGCTATCAGAGATGGGTCGGGTAGGTTTTCGCACCCACCGGAAGTTCCTTTGGTGGGTGGTCCCCGTTGTATAGCGTGGACATGGTATCTTTGGGGGTTGCAGTGCCCTTAGGTGAGCTTTTTTGTTTCCCCGGTTCGTCAAAAACGAATGACAAGTGACCTTCGAAGGACAAGGTATGGTCGACGATGACTTCCACATAGGCTTATGTCCCTCAGTATATTCAATGCACGAAACGGAAACCCACATTACTCTTAGTTCGTCCAAATCCGGTAACGGTTTCTCAATCCATAAAGGGATTCTAGATTTTGCTTCAGTCCCTCGTCGAATACCAAGGCCTTGAATGGACGGCGTAAACTCCCAGCAAGAACAGTGCCCGCTATCTTTGCATTAACAAATGCCATCTCATCGTTGAATTACCTACCAAAGGGGGGATATTAGTCTCCACCCCATATATGATCACACGAACACGTTCCACCACTTCACAACCTCACCTCCCGTCCTACACCAGCTTTCCAGAAGGGGGACATGCAGAATACAGAATTGTCGACATCGATAGAGAAAACGATTTATGGACTACGACTACTCCGTGCGGAGCCCGAACGGACCACTCACGACACCCTGCCGGACCGCTCGCCTCATCAAGTATTCCTAAGAACATCACTCTCACCCGTACAAGTATTCGGTGGGATGAAAAGCGTCATTTGCCATACCGCCGGCATGGCGATCGAAGACAGCGACGTTCTGTCCCCCGCGTCATTTGTGTATTCCTTTCGCCATCCCCAAGGACGGCCTCTCCTAGTTCTCTCGTCTGCAGACAACGCACCGCAGCCACGCTCTCATACGGCAACACCCTTCTTTGGACCCCCTAAGCCCAGGTATCCGAACATTCCACTTCTACCAACCCCGGACCCTCGGCCTCCCGGGCTCGGGCAGAACACAGTTGAGGGGTATTTCCAAGTAGAAATCAAAGTTTTCCTCCCTCAGGACCCCAGTCTAAGAATGACTGAACGGTATAGAGACACCATAGAACGCAGCGGGACCTAACCCAACCCTCTCCTTCACGCACCCAAACGAAAGCAGAACCAACCCTCCCCACACTCAAAAGAAGAAATATTCAAATCAGTCGACCGGATGTCCAGCAACTTTGTTGATGGATAATCCCATATTCCGCGAAACCCAGAGTCCGCGAAGCCTGACCTGACGCGAGCGACAACCTCCATTTATATGGTCCGCAATTCCTCTTTTCGGCAGATCACAACGCGAGGTGTGTGTATGATCGTCAGGATATGGCCACCTCGTGGCACTTCTTTGGCACTGCAGGTGGCTATAATACGTGCGGGTCATCGACATCGATGAATGCTTCTTCCGAAACTTTGCGAAGTCGGAAAAAGAGGTGCCGGTTGTGCCGGCTCGAATCGGTGTGTCCTCGAAGAGGAGCCTGCTTCGGTGATGGTCTGGTGGAGCATCGTGCCCTCGGATATCAATGTTTGCCATCGTGACCTAGCACACACGATGATGATTTCAAATGCGAGCGGTGTTACTCGGACAGTGGTCGTGGTGTGCTGCATATGTCGCACCAAAGGTCATGCTTCGGTGCGTGTGTCAGCAGGTTGGTTGCGTAGTTTCGTTCAGCCGGAGTTTGGACTTTAGTCGGAGATGGATGAGACAGTTCTTCGATAACACAAGCCCATCGACTTACTTTCCCCGCCGCCGGAGAAAACCAGACACGTCCAGCATAGTTTGGGTTGACAGAGTCCACCCACGACCGTATTGGAAATTCGTGATCGAGCACGAAGAAGGCTCCCGCAACGCACGACTCTACGATAAGACATGCTCGCGATTTGAGAATCGCAGAACGTGCTTACCGCCGGGGAAACAAATGTCCCATATTGGTCAAAATAACCTTGCAAACCGGTCAGGGATAGCCCATATCACGGTGGGGTGATGAGCCGATGTTAGATACTAGTTCATGGCTTCCGTTTCTGAGTAGTCCGACCGATCTCTATAGACGCTGGGTGGGTCTTCATTCGGATATGGTACCGCGTATGGCTCAATGTTAGAATGTTAGATGAGTCCAACCTATTTGGGCGGGGCTCCGCACTATATACCCGTCCCGACGAGCCCGAGGCCCGACCCATAGCCTCATACAAACGTACCATTTCCGAGGTCCAAGGGCAGTAGCAACGGTAGGTATCTCCGGATAAGACGATTTATCAGCGTCCGCGGACAAGAATAGGGAACGGATACTTTACTCCCGTTCACCCAAAAGACCTGTCGTAAAACCGAGACAACAAGGTATCGAACAGCGTCTTGGCCGTCTAGTAACATAGAGTGGTCGAGGGCAGCCTCCCAACACATCGCAGGTGTCGAGGGGGGTGGGTCGCGATTAGCCGTTTAGTCGAGAACAACCTTTTTGAGTCGCCGCGAAAAGAGATAAAATGGGCAGGTCCCATACCCAAACGTGCATGACGACAAGCATGCCTGTCAACCATCCTCAGCTTCCTCACAACCGCACTGCATGCATACACACACGTAGATCGGAAACCTAGGTCCCACCACGCCACGCCCCATGGAACCCAAAATCTCGCAATAGCAGAGGAGCCAGATATTGGGTGTGAATGCAAATTGTAGGAGGATCAAGGGTCTAGATTGAGCTGAGGGATGCACAATAAGCTCGCCAGCCTAAACAAAAAGGGGCGTAATACATGCATGTGCATCGCGCCGACAACGCACGCTATTGAGCTCCCAACGTTTATGAGGACCAACGAACGGGTGAGTACATGGTCGAGCCAACACGGTCGAGCCCCTTCACGTTGACACGCTCGAAAAGTCTATTCGTCAATCTGCACGACATCTCGTCAGTATTGCCAACGAGATCTCGCCTGCCTCCCGCCACACCGGATGAACGACCCGGAATGCCTTGAAGACGAGGGCTGGCAGGAAAACACGGGGACGAGGAGCTCTTCAGTCGTCAGGGATACCTTTCGTTCCCGTCCAAAACATTGCAACTGTCATTGTTTAGGTTGACAGATGCAATCCAGCGATCTGTCCCCAAAAGGACGTTCCCAGACATGGACTTGAGCTTCGCAATCCCACAAGGGTTTTGACGAATGTGAACACAACCATGACCGGTATCCGGCCGGTCTATCCGAACCATCATGGGTATTGTCCAGCAAGGTGAACTGTCATCCTCGCAGAAGAGCAGTGACCCAAAGAGGACCAGGGTTTGCCGGTAAACCGGACGACTTTACCGGCAGAGCGTTCTAGTTGATCGAGAGGGTACCCAAGAGCCTCATGCACTAGTGCAATGGGCCGACAAGGACACGTGTACCGTAGAGGTCTGTCTCAAAGATGTGCCGAAATTACGAAAAGTAATCAGTAAAAGCGGAATCCAGTTAGAATCAGAGGTTGGACCGGATACTAACACGCACGTGTGGCTGCATCTATGACCACTGCGGACGACATGTCAGCTCATATGAACCGAGTTACCGATCTCACCTGGAAAAGAATATAAGCCAGTCGTATTCAATAAGCGCCGAGGGTGCGACAATCCGGAGAAATTATCCCCTCAGCTGATAGGACAATACCACCTGGAGAGGTCAAGTTCCCGGTGATGGTCCAGGCCGGGTCGATACTCAAACACTCGAAGTTAAGGCCTTTACATCGCCGTTGATAACATTCCGGTGAGCATGGGACTTGGGTTACTAAGGAAGGCAGGGTCGTCTCACGTCAATTAGGCCTTATAATTCCAAGGCGCGAACGGGCATGCTGTCTCACTGCTGTTACTCCCACAAGTTCATGTTCGACACGGAAACGGAACGCGGTCCACGGCCGAACAACACATTTCTACGGTGCCCAATTGAGGCACTTGGAATATCCACCACTAGTGGGAAAACCAAAGACCATCTTATACCCACCGTCAGTCACTTCCAATTAATAACGTTCGAGTTTAAATTCTCACTCACTAGGTGGAGGTTGTACTAAGCACCAATTTCTCAGTACACGCAACGTCGCCGTCCTATTCTACGACAATTCTCCTCTCGAGACGCGCATAATGACGCGGAAAACCGCGCCGCGCCCACCTCAGACTACGCTCGAGCAAGTATCCCATCCACAGCAGGGGGGTTTGACCATCCACGAGGCCTATATGTTAACGACGTGCTCACCGATCCTGGATCTGTACAGCAAGGGCGTTGTTAGCGGGTATTTGATCCGAAATAGCGGGTCAAGGTTATGTCGCACCAGGGCGTGGGGGTCCCACAAAACAGTATAATATTTCGCTGCACCCAAAAGTGTTCCAAAAGCCCGGATGCGCTGGCCCGAGTAGTCGATCACCCCTCCCACATTTGAGTTGCCGACTCAAACCTTTCTTAGAATGTCGCTGGCCTATGGACGGGCAAACCGAACGCGTTGTGCCCTTCGTTCGAAATTTCGTTTGCCGCCTGCTCATTCAAAAAAAAAAAAGATGCGGAGAATCTCCTCATTATCTAGATTTTCTTTGAGCAGCCTAATGAAGGGGTATAAAGGCTCACCGAGGCAAGCCGCTCAACTTCATCCACCAACTCGCCTTTCAATCGCCGCCTACTTGTACCCATCTCTTGACCGCTCATACTCTTACCACTAAACCCTCATCCCTCCAGTTCCATCATGCCAGACCAAGATTACCCCAATCCCCCTGTGCTCGTACCCTCTCAACCACGGCAGTCCTACCCCCACCGCGGGCGGCAAGATTCGAACGAGCCGATCATGACGGCCCCCATGACAGTTCCTTCTCAACCAAAGACGAGCCCAAGTCCCAAACAGACCTCCAGCGGCCGTCGATAGATACCATCGCATACCACACGAACGTTGAGGTGAGGTCCGCCTGACCACCATGCATCGTGTCCTTGACGCGCCGTCTGACAAAACATCTCCACCATCAGCGGAGAAGAGCTCATCAGCATCAAACCACACACAGCAAGCAACTCACCTACGTTCGGATTGTCCCCTAATCCCAACCATTCCTTCCCAATCCAACCACATCCCGCACCTTCGGGTTCACACCCATCATCACGAGATCCCATTTTTTTCCCTTCTTTTTCTTGCAATGATATTCGGGCTGCCTCTCGTCATCCTACTGAATGCGTGATTGCGTGCATGAGCGAGGGGCCGACGTCCGTCGGTCAATCCGAGGAAGGAAACTCGAAATAATTATATTGAACGCGACGTACCTTCCCGGCTTCTTCAACACACGAGCAATATTCATTACGACGATTTGTTGCGACCTTTTAGCGGTTCCCGAGTCCGTAGGAGGGTTTTGTTGTGGCATCCAACAGTTGATCCCGAGAACGCCCTCCCCACATACCATCCCCTGTTTCGGATCACCGCGGAAATGGAAACTTTGCCGCAGCTGAATGTTGTGCATGTGAGGCGGAAAACGCGTCGGTAGGGAACATGGCGCAATACCGCGGCTTGCTGAGGTGATGCCACGTATATACGTTGTTGCGTCGCCCGTCTTGCCCGCCAGCGGCATCGAGAAGCACCGTTGACACGGTAAACATGCTTTTAGGCGTCGGGAATGCAGGTGCACGCAATACCGCAGAAGCCCGTACACCTCGGCCAGTTGAAGGCTAAATGCGGGTAGCACGGGCGACCTTTCGGTTGTCGTTCCGTGAACAAAAAGCGTTGTAACCTCGGAGTAGGCAGAGAGAACACGCGATACTGGCATCTTCGTCATTATTGGTCATGCGAGTGGTATAAAGCGGATCGAAGCGGGTGGCTCGGGATTATCGTGGCAAGACGAAAAGGCCAACATGGTAAACAAGTTTGAATTCTACGAATTCAGGGTATCCCATTATGCACCGGCGGTACAGTACACACACTCGCAGTATTCTTATCGTCCTTCTCAACTTCCCTCTTACTTGCGCTTGTCCACCGAAAGAACGACGATACTCCTGCCAAGGTCAGCCCTTCGTTGGTCGCTTTGATCGTTTCTTTGGGTGTCGCTTCGGCATCGTCCAGTTGAACTCCCCGTTCTGTAGAAACGTCATCCACTTCCTCCTCGACGTTGTTGTCCGATGCTTGTGAGCCGGTCGCATCGTCCGTCTGGTCGCTCAGCGACGCCTCGTCATGCTGTGACGGTGCCTCCTGCTCTGCCGAGTGCAGACTGTCCGACCCTACTGACAACTCCGGTGGTGTTGAAGCACTCTCATCCAGCGCCATGGCATGTCGGAAGGGACCAGCATATTTCAACACTGCAGCAAAGGGCGAAAGGAATTGCCGACGAGGGGTGGCGTTCGGGTCAATAACAGACGTTGATGAGATGCTCGCGCTTGTCGGATCTGCGGACGGAGAGTCTAATGACAGAAGTCTTCCCGTGTCCTCGGTAGATCTTGAGCCAGAAGCTGTCCGGTGACTATTTAAATGGTGCACAGACGACGTCAACGGGAAACAGAACAAAGATAAGCACTCGGTCTTCACTTACGTTTGCTTCGATTCCTCGGAATACCCATTCGACAATGTCAATAGCAAGTTCTTCAGGTTTGGCAGGGTGTGTCTCATATCCAGCGCCCTCAAGTCCCGTTCCGACATGAGCTGTATTCGCGAAGTTAACCATGATATCTCACGGCATCTCGAGGAAAGATCTCACAATCTCGATGTCCTTATTGAGCAAGAACACAGCATACTCGAATCGATACTTCTCCACCCCAGTTGGGAATAGCGGGAACCTATATGAAACGTATTTAGCTGGGCCCACCACCCCACCGACCCGGCAACTCACATTCTCGGACCCTGCATAGCTGAGATAGGATCTTTTATCGAGCTTCGACTGCCAGCGTATGTTATAGGGTACGGCAACAACCGACCAAGATAATTGGCCACGAGATCGACCACATGAGCTGCGTAGCCCAGCGCCGTCGCCGTCGTGTTCTCATTGATCAAGGGTTGCGACGGCATGGAAAGGGGTGGGGCTGGATCGGTCGGACCGTTCGGCAGCGGCAATGGCACGTCCAGGATCGTAAACAGCAGGTCCTGAGACGATAAAGATTCGATCGGATAGATGGAATCGATCGTCTGCACGAGGGCTGCCCGAAGTGCCTTTTGTTGAGACATGACATCGCGCAGACGTTCCCTGCTTCGCGGTAAGTATACGATGGGCGACAAGACATTGATCGACAGGCTCACTCGTCATGTTGCAGTAGCGACTCCCGTTCGGCAATCAAGCTGGCATTGGTCTCGAGCATTTGCCTTGCCTGTCCTAGCATAGCGCGACGTTGCATTAATTCGCCCCTGCGCTGTAATATTTGCAGGCGGGCTGAGGAGGTGGTGAGGGATAAAATATAGAGCCTAAAATAATGTTGGTAGCATACCAGTGTCGCAACGCCCTGTCACAATTCCGTGTTCCTGCCTCAAAGTCTCGATGTATAGTTTGCGCTCACTCGCTTCCCTTGCCTGCCCACAGCGGGTCAATTAAGCGTGGTGATGAAGCGATGCAAGGCACGCACCAAGACCGCCTTCTTGTCGTCCTGCATATATTGGTATATGTCGGCCTGTATGTTCCGTGTGGATCGTTGCGTATCCGCAAGGACAGATTCCAGCGTGCCTAGCCTTGAATAATCTGGGTTATGAGGCATTCCAGGTCTAGCAGAAAACCGCTCACCACACGATATCTTGCAAACGAGCCGTGTGCCTTGACTTGGCCTCCCTTTGCACTGGCTTAAAGGACTCTCGAATAGGCGACTCTAAGCGTTGCTCGTTGACTAGATGCATCTCCTCTCCTTCAGAGATATGCCCGTTCCTCGATGAGGGGCGAGACAAGGTGCCAGAAGGAAACCAATACCAACGCCCACTGGGAGCCAGCGATACAACAAGAGTGTTTGGCGGCAGACGATCGGGACAGTCCACCAGCTGCGAGAATAATGTAAACCGTCAAGTCTAAAACGCATTAGGAATGACGCACCTCTTGAGGAAGTGGTTCTGCATCCGCCAAATCAACCTCCCAGTGCAAGACAGCCTCCCACGACGGATCATGACCAATATTCTCCTTCGCCTTTCCTTTCGCAGAGATATGAGGTGCTGTTTTCTTCCAAACCTCCAAATTCGTGCCGTCTTCTATTTTTGCCCAGAGGATTACGTTGACTTTTGATATCAGCCTCTTCGCCTCGGGGAGGAACTCGTGCTCCACGTCAATGTCTCTCCATTTGGGATTAGTGGATGGTTTGTGGACCCAGGATACGAAAAAGGGAGACTCTTCGGGGATGGCGGGGGAGGAGGGTCTCGAGCCTGAAGGCGAAGACATGCGGCTCGCGTCCGCCATGGTGGAGTGGCGTGCGCCAGAATGACGAGGATTTGACGACGGCCTTCCTCTTTGAGCAAGTGATCCGTGTTGTGGTTGTAGTGCAGGTGGCGAACGAGGGCGGGTTTGAGTTTCCAGTTCCCCATCTTCAACGGGCAGACTCAATGTAACTAGAGTCTCGACCAACCGTGCTGATAGAACCCTCTCTAGCGACCTTTGCAAAGAGCTGCTAGTCTGCAGTTGGGACTGTTGGGACGAACTGGGTTCCAAGGGAAAGGTTGGTGATCGAATGGTTGAGGGCGATGACGGAATGGCAAGATGACTGCGGATGGATGTTTGGGACGAAGACCGAGGTCGGCGGGGAGGGATTGAAGAGCCAGTTTGACTGCCAAGGGTGGTTGATAGAACGGGGCGTGCTTTGCTCAGTCGGCGAGGTCGGGGAGTATCATCTTGGGCAACACCAATCGCAATGTCGTCTTGCGCTCGGCCATGCAGAGTGATGATAGAAGTCGAAGATATCTTTCTGGACCTCCGACGAGCAAGGATGAGGTCTGCGTCATCTGGGGCATACGACTGTTCGATCGCTCTTGACGCCGCCAAGCTCGTTTCACTCAGCTTCGAAGCCACCGAGTCCCGCTTCGGAAACGGCGTCAAGTTGCGTACCGCAATTCCGTTTATATGTCGTACTCGGTACTGCTAAAGGCGTGATACAACACCTGGTTAGAATTGATTTGTGCTCTGCACGGAGGGAGCCCCTGGGAAACTCACTGGGCCATGATAATCGTCGGGTGATGATGGGGTACGATTAGGTGACATGTGATATATGAACCGGGCATGACCTCGTCTCTCGGCGACGTCTAGAACTTTTTGGCCGTTGTCCAATGTAGCCAGAGTCTGAAAGGAGTTTGCAGGGTGTAGAAGTTGCAATCCTGCCTGCCGCTTGTACCGCTTTGTTCGTTCTCCCACGTGCTACTCGCTGCCCAACTCGACGAGGATCACCACGACCTCGAACGCTCAGCAGTTAAGAGCGTATTCAGGCTCGGTCGCACTTGCAGAAGCCAAAGCGGACTCGTGCCCAGATATACACTCTTCTTTACCGCGGTGAAGACCCCCGATCCCTACAGGTAGTAGTGGAATGAGAACTGTCCCACAGCCCCTCCATTAACACAATAACCCTGTGTTCGATCCTAATCCACACAAAACACGATATCACCCTACCACCGATCTTTCCCAAACCCTACATCACCCGGTCGCTGTCCAACCATCGTCCCGTCCTTCGGTAGCTGTCGCCCCTTCGTACGGAACATAACACCCTGATATAGTTCTTGAATCGCCTCTTGGAACTTTTCAGTATGGTAGCCATCTTTGGGATTGATTTTGGGAGCCTGTGCAACACGTTCCTATACATGCTGTCAAAACCCGGCGCGTTTTGCTGGGACGCTTCAGACTGGACTTACCAACCACGTCTTTAACGTGTCGCGTGCGCGGATCTGGATCCTTGAATCATTGTTATTGCTCAATCTCGAGGCTTGGATAATTCGGCGGAGTGCTTGTTCATCCCAAACCGCAACTGTCGCCCCCTGCAGGACCTTGTGTCTCGCTTCGTCAACCTCTCTTTCTGTAGGAATTCCCCGTCTAATGACCTGTGTATCAATATCGGAGTCTGGTCGAACTTCGCCGCGCCTAAACCAAATGTTCGCAATCCCGGATTTGTGGTCAAATCCCGCTTTCTAAACAATCCTACGCGTCTACTCACTCCACATCCGAATTCAAAGACGATATGTCCCTACCGCCAGTCGGTAGATATGGTAGCGCATACGCAATGAACGAAAACGCGACAACGACGAGGGCTGAGAGACGCATATTGGACAGAGCGATGGGTGTAGAAGAGGGGATGCGCCTACATCCATCTCGAGACTCCCTTTATATAAAGGCGCTTCAATAATTTGTCTTTCTCCAGGGGTCTAGAGGGGTCAGTCGAGCCAAGCGAAGTTGCTGTGGGGATAAGCGTTGGACATCAAAGCTACGCGGATGAGCCACACGATGGCGAACGCGACGACAACCTTGATGTTTTGAACCCAAGATATATCAACCTATGCTATTATCCAGAAGTGCTTGGTGGTGGTGGTATTGCAAAAAGAGGAGAAATGAGGAACCGAGAGGAGTCTGTAAATGTTTCTGGCTATCGACATCCGTTGTCGGGTTACCAGGGAGAGAATCGAGCTGGACCGGTGGCTGTATCAAGCACGATAGATGCGCTTCTGAAACGACGTAGTGATTCATCACCCACGCGCTTGTCTTCAACAAATCGAAACCCAGACTCGTCGCCTTTTTATGCAGAATCTGTTTCTGGGCTTTGCCGGTCGTGGTACAAGTCGCGCCGTGCAGTAGGACCACGAATCGCCCTGCAACAAGGGATTTGAACTGGAGGCGCGAGAACCAGCAAGAGAAGCGATCCACGATCCGGCGTGGAAGAGAGAACCAGGATGAAACTATGGGGGGAGGGCGTGAGTGGTGCTTTGGGAGTTGGGGCGACCTTGACGGCTGGGTGACCATACTGATGGCAGGGTTACCCTCCTAGGTCGTGGTATGATATCGATAAGGGGGTGTAAGCGAGTTCATTCGGATATCGTCCGTTGACAAAAAAATCGTAAAAACACTCGCAAGTCTACCCCACACACCAAGACAATAAACAATGAGGAAAGGAAAACTCCCGACCCACCCCAGAGCCTTCATCAACCTCATCTGCCATGGCCATACCCGTACCCATTCCCATTCCACGCCCGATCGTCCACCCACCGATCTCCCCCATCCCTAAACGGATCCCCATACCCGCCCACAGCAGGCTGATTATACCCGCCTCCCTGTTCTACACCCCGTTCAAATCGATAATCATCGTCCCAATTGTTTCAGGCAGGAGCAGCATTATCAACCCGTGTGTAAACATGGTGCTCATCAACGGCATAAGACGGTGGGTATACCGTACCGGGTGATACGTAGCCCCGTGTCGACGTTTGCGGGACGTCTCTCATCGGCGGACTACGCGCACAGCACACGCAATCAGCAACGGAAGAAAGAGGAGGAGGGGAGGACGTACTATCCATACTCGTCGCTCACGCCAGGCGGAGGCATATTGTTCTCTGGCCAACTCTGCAACCTCTGTCTTCCCGCATTGTTTCCACTGGCACCACGATACACAATGCTAGGCGCCATACCGGCTTTGCATGCTCGACTGCAGCGACAGCATCCTAGACACTCTAAGAACCCACAGGTTCAACGATCAGGGCCACCATTTCACGTCTTGGACTCACGTGCACCTGCCCGGATCCTCCACAAAATAAGCAGCACCACAATACCCACCACAATTGTCACAGGTATCGAAATCTGTAAACTCTGACGGTGCCACACGGACTACCATCGACCAACGTTGCCTGCAACACGACACACTGCTGCGAGTTCTGCGGATCCTGGCAGGACACTTGACAGCTCTTATCGTTACTCGCCGGACACGCTTTCGTGGGTCCCAGCGAAGACCCGACAGTTTTGTATTGTTCTAATCAAACCTTGTAAATCAACATGGCGTCGCGTGTGGGTCTCTATAGTTTGGCAGGCTTCGTCTTAGGCAACAATAGAGCTGCGTGCGTTTACGATTTGTGCCTCGGAAGACGGAAGACGGAAGACGGAACAAGTACATGCATGAGATGGATAGACATTCCCTCGACGGATAGAAACCACCGATACGCGCCAAGCGAGAAAACATGGACATACACGAGAAGAGAAGTAGGAAAGAAGACCAGATAAGGACGGGCGATAGCTGCCAGAGGTCTGGGTCAATAGGCAAGAATGGGTATATTCCTGGGTGACGCGAAGAAGGACATGTGAGGAAGATGAATGCGGGAGACATACAAGGAGATACGGAATTGAAAGATAAAAATAGTTCCAAGAGATTTAAGTGTGGAGGAGGGAAAAAGTCACAGGAGATACAAGTGCGCACATGATTACAGAACGCGGAAGAAATCGCTGTAACAGTCAATGGACAGAAAGAAAGCGGGCATGCAGATGTCATTTCAAGGACATTGGGAGGTGGGAACTTGTGTGATTAAGTTACGAAGGCAAGAGGTGGAGGTGTGAAAGGCTTCAGACAGGGGGTCCCTGTTCTTCCTTTAAGGCTGAACGGAGGCAGTTAAGTGTGTTAGCCATGTCTAGTCTCCTATCAGGCTCCATCTGCCAGCAGGCTTTGGCTACTTCCCAAATCGGCACGTATGACGCTCCATTTTGAGGATCAACGAGGGGGTTCCGTGATGGACGTTGGTTTTTAGATATAGCTTTCAGGAGTGCAATATCAGTTGGGATATGATGATAAGGCTCGTTGCCACTGAGGATCTATGACAAAATCAATACTGGGCTATCCCCAAAGGCGACAGAGAACGAACCTCATAGATGGTCATCCCGAAAGCATAGACATCACTTTTCGGTGTCTTCTCTTTCGCATCCCAGAGTTCAGGGCTGCTCCAACGAGCCGAACGAGTTCCCTTCAATGCTGTGTGAGTGAGCACTGAAGCTATCCTCGACAAGCCAAAATCGCAGAGCAGAGGCCTTTCATCTGATGCAATGAGGATATTCTGTCCTTTGATATCACCATGAATATATCCCATGGCATGAAGGTATGACAGAGCATCTGCAATCTGCACTATCTGTGAGGAACGGAAATTGGAATCAGCAGACCACAGATGTAATGAGTGTGGCTCACATATTGTAGCCTATCGGCCCTGGGATTGGACCTGAGGTGTTGCAGAAGCATGCCTCGTTCTGCCCAGGGTGAGACGAGGTACAGATATTTGGCTTGCTTATATATCCCGAGGAAGGGTAGGATGTTGGGGTGGTTGAAGAGTTTCCAGGACTTGGCCTTGGAATCAAATAGCTGCCCAGAAACAGTCTTGAGCCACAAATTGACTTCCAGAGAAATTGGATGCACTGTGGTGCTCTGGGACACCAGGCTATTGGGAAGCTGTAGCCTCTTAAGCACCACAGTGCCGAATTTCTGGTGGGTATCTCTATACACTTGGCTGAGCCTGCCACTTGCAATAGGGCTATGACTGTCAAAACTGATGTTGGAATGAATGAGGGGGCTGGCTGTACTGCCTCTAGCGGTACCTGGGGTTCTGAATATTGTC